>JACXGJ010011878.1:0-19022 GCA_016801105.1 Esox niger | reverse complement strand
GTGTGTGTGTGTGTGTGTGTGTGTGTGTGTGTGTGTGTGTGTGTGTGTGTGTGGGTTTGTGGGTGGGTGGGTAGTTGGTTGGGGGGTTGTGTATTCATGTGGATGCTGTCCTAAAACATTGAGATTCAAAAAAAATATTGTTTTATGAATCACAATGCTTAAACTGTTCATAGAAACATTACATTTGTC
The DNA here is from genome assembly GCA_016801105.1 of Esox niger. Taxonomy (NCBI): domain Eukaryota; kingdom Metazoa; phylum Chordata; class Actinopteri; order Esociformes; family Esocidae; genus Esox; species Esox niger. The sequence continues at coordinate 18,833 of JACXGJ010011878.1, read as the reverse complement.
CATGAAAGTGGTTTTCATTGATGTAGCAACTGGACTCATTTCATATCTCTGTTTGTCTCTCTCATCATGCTGTTCCTCGCCCTGACCTCTTTTATTCCCTTCCTCTCCCGATCAACCTTTTTGGTGATCACGGTTCTCAGATATGAAGCTAGAACGTGGTAAATAAAGCGTGTCTCTCTTTTTTTGGCATTTCTGTCTCTCTCTCTCCTGTCTGTCTCTCTATTTCTGTCTTTCTATCTTTTCTAATATTTTAGCTTCCATTTTTAACCTGACTCATCTTCCTCCCCTGGTTTGTATTTAATATGCATTTCATTTTGCACTCAAGGAATCACTGAAAAAGGTTATGACCTGTGCAGATGGAAATAAGTGGTCATTTCCATCTGAATAGCTGACAAAAGATTAGACATCAATATGTTATTGTTCATAGTGTCACTTCAGGTAATAGAAGTTTCCCCCACTAAGGCCATGATAAACCACAGTGATTCAAAGGTTTGATGTTATTCCTTTTCAGTCCTTGAATGCATTGTCCACAGATCTACTGTTACTCCAACACTCATGAAACAGTGACTCTGCATAGGGAAGGATGTCAAGCATTCTTCCGGTCCTGATCAGTTCTCTAGAGATCTCAGAGAATCAGTTCTCTAGTGGAGATCCCAGAGAAGCAGTTCTTTACAGGAAATCACAGAGAATCAGATCTCTAGAGGAGATCACAGAGAATCAGTTCTCTAGAAGAGAATCAGTTCTCTAGAGATCACAGAGAATCCGTTCTGTGAAGGTGATCACAGATCATCCGTTTTGTGAGGGTGATCACAGAGAATCCGTTCTGTGAAGGTGATCACAGAGAATCCATTCTGTGAAGGTGTTATCTGCTGTGCACTCTAATAAAAAAAAGGTTTCCATAAGGTGTCCCTATTTTTGGTTCCATGGAGAACACTTTATCTCCTGTTTAAACCTTTTGTTTCCATGCAACAACCCATGTTCGACCTGGAAATAAAAAGGATTCTCCCTTGACCCAAAAAAAGTTAATCTTACAGGGACTGCTGAAATCACCTTATTTAAACCTTTTGCTGTAGCTACTGGTTTATCTATTAACTTGATTTAAGCTTGGTTGGGGTTACGACAAGGTTCTGTTTTCCCCAAAATGTGCCATTGTTCTAACATCCTCTTTGCCTCTAAATGTCCCACTTTTGTTCAGACACGCTGTGTTATAACCCCAACGCTTCTACACAAGTGTCATTTCCAGCAGTTAATATTACAATCAATTGCAATGTTACTGTCGACACCTTGATAAAGATAAGCCAAAAAAAGCTGCAAAGAATTTTTTGCTATATTGCTAAATATATATATTGATTGAAAAAATAGCATTTTCTTCAGCAAGTAAATCAGAAATGTGCTCATCTTTATAAAGGTTGTCTTTCATTCTGGGCCTCACTGTAATATTCTGATCGTTAAAACACTGTGTGCTTTACAAATGTGTTCTTCTATGAGTGACTGTAACATTGTACCTAACTTATTTCATTGTATAAGTAATGTATTATTTACCATGGTACCCAGCAGGCTGATGGAGCTTCTGTTAACTGGTTCCCCAAACGCTTGCTTTTAATGAACCCAACACTTTTTACATTGACTTTGATGACCAGTTGCCGTTATGTGTTGTACTGTACAATCCGGTTTCAAGTTGGGACACCGTGTACAATGTAAATAAAACCAGAATGCAATGTATATATGCAAATCAGTTAAACCCAATATTCAATGGAAAAAATTACAGACAAAATGTTGAAACATTTTGCAACAGTGACATTATATTGTTTCTTGAAAAATATATACCCCGTTAAAATTTAATGCCCGCAACACATTTAAAAATTTTTGGGACAGAAGCAACAAAGACTGGAAAATAATTTGAAATGCTACAAAAATTAAACCTGGTGGAATATCAGATAACAAATCAGGTCAAGAGGTACCAGGCCAGTAACATCTGTCAGAAGAGAGGATGGGGAGGGTTTCAACACGTTTCTCAGCATAAAATTGCAACGTGTTTGGGGATTTCATCATCTACGGTACATAATATCATTAAAAGGTTCAGAGAATCCAGAGAAATCTCTGTACACAAGGGACAAAGCTGAAGACAAAAGGCAGTGAGTCATGCTGTTGTAATAAAGACCTGTAAATATTGTTCGGCATTAATGGTGCCTTCACAGATGTGTAGCTTTACACAACTTTTCCAGTTTTTCGTAGTCCCTGTCCCCACTTTTTTGAAAAGCAGATGAATTATTCAAGAAGAAATGTTGATATGTTGACTTTGTATTGTTTTCCATTGAATATTGGGTTTAGAAGATTTGCACATCTTTGCATTCTGTTTTATTTCCATTTTAGACAGTGTCCCACCTTTTGTTGACACGGGGTTGTGCTATTTTCAATTAAATAGGGGCATAAATGATTTCATAGCATTCTGTTTTTATTTGCGTTTGATGCAGCGTGTCCACATTTTTGGAAACAGGCTTGTATCTGTTGTTGTTTTGTCTTTAATTGTCAAACCCACAACCCAGTTTTCCCCAGCACAAATATCAAGGCCTTATTTAGCCAGCTCTGACTCTCCCCCCTCAGCCCTAACCTCTGACCTCCTGATCACTGCCCCCTAACCCCTAACCCTATACTTCCAGTTTCTGTTTCTCCTTACATGGTATGGTTCTTTTGTCCAGTGCTCACATCCAACCGCTCCGACATACACACTACCACGTGCGCACACACACACACACACACACACACACACTCACACACAAATGAACACAAACACACCGATACACTCCTACACACACACACACACACACTCTTAAACAAAGTTCGCTTTGAGGAGTTCAGTAGATCTGTGTTGCATGAATCTGGGCTTCTGTTTCTTGTTTTCATTATCTCTGTGTCCGTGTTTCTATTTCTGTTATATCTGTGTCGTTGTTGGTTTTTCCATTATCTCTGTGTCATTGTGTTTACGTTTCTATTATCTCTGTGTCTCTAATCGTCTTGTGTTTTTGTTTTTCATCCCACAATACAATGCCCTCTGTGAACCCTATCAATGTCCCAACCATCCCTCTCCTCTCTGGAGTCATCCTCCATGTCGATGTGACATCATTGATGTCTGAGCCTCTGGTCTTTGATCTGTGCCCATGCTCTTTGTGTCAAGTGTGTGTGTCTGTGTGTGTGTTGGAGAGGCACCAGATAAATCCACAGCTGGAGTGTGGTAGGTTGGAAGGCCGTAAATCTTCTGCCGCCTGCCTCTACAATTGTCTGCTGTCCATCCGTCTGTCTGCTGCTCTGCAGGCGGACAGACTACTGGACGAGTGCTGGCTGACGAGGGCATTGAGTTTATAATTGTGTTACCATTGTATGTCATTTCCATGCCCATTATATTACTTCGAACACTTCTCCTTCCACACAGTAGTAAACATGTGATCTTTGAGACACTTTACCATTATAAACGAATAAACTGTAACACGTATCCTTCGCCCGGTTGCTCTGTTGTCCACTTGTTAACTCCCTCCCGCTCTCTGTTACTTGGGCCAGATGAGAAGGTGATGGCAGACGATGAGTTCACCTGTGACCTCTTCCGGTTCCTGCAGCTGCTCTGTGAAGGACACAACAACGGTCAGTCACATGTTTCAAACCGGCCAATAAGGGAACCAGTTCAGGGAGCAGAATTAATGGAATCAAACGGCATCGAAATCTTTAACTGGTGTCCATAACATAAAATAAATATATACCATAAACAACATCTATACAGTCAAACAACATCTGTAACATCAACCAGCCATCAAATGTCATGTAACCCATTCAACAGCAAAGATACCATCAAAGAGCATTAATACCATCAGACAGCATGTATATATTCTGATTCTGATGTAGACTGGGCCCAACTATCTGAAAGCATAGACCCTGTTCCCCTGCAAAGTGCTTCCGTGTGTTTGACCAGACCCTGGATCTACACGGTGTCATCCTCTTTTCTCTGTGTCGGTACAGATTTCCAGAACTACCTGAGAACCCAGACGGGCAGCACCACCACCATCAATGTCATCATCTGCACCGTGGACTACCTGCTCCGACTGCAGGTAACGCTGCGCTTACTGTCACACGTGTCTCTTATGTTTCATTTATAGATGCATTTCCGGTTCATATTAATGTTTGTCCAGGGTATGTTAATGTTTGTCCAGGGTATGTTAATGTTTGTCCAGGGTATATTGAAATTTGTTCAGGTTATTTTCATGTTTGTCCAGGTTTTTTTTCCATGTTTGTCCATTGTATGTTATCGTTGGTCAAGGGTAATTTCATATTTGTCTCTCTGACCCTCCATTTCCCTTTATCTCTGACCCTCTCTTTCTCTTTTCTATCCATTCGGTCCCCTTTTCATCCCCTGCTCCTCTCTTTAGGAGTCTATTAGTGACTTCTACTGGTACTACTCTGGAAAGGACATCATTGATGAGCCAGGCAAGAGGAACTTCTCCAAGGCTATGACTGTGGCTAAACAGGTCTTCAACAGTCTGACTGAGTACATCCAGGTAAGCAGGAAGTACTCTGGTGTTGTTTAATCTGGGCCCAACTAGCCATGGAGTTTTTCAGGCAAATGCCAGATGGGCTTTTCCATTTTTCAGGAAAGAATCAAATAAGGAATACAAAAAAAGACATAATAATAATATAAATAGGCAACAATAAATGCGTTGAAATAAAATCTGGCACTCATTCCCACTTCTATTATCTCTCACCCCTCTGTCTCTCTCTTCCCTCTCTCTGTTTTCTACTCCCTCCCTCCCTCCCTCGCTCCGCCTCCCAGGGTCCGTGCACAGGGAACCAGCAGTCTCTAGCCCACAGCAGGTTGTGGGATGCTGTGGTCGGTTTCCTGCACGTCTTCGCTCACATGATGATGAAGCTGGCTCAGGTAAACACACCATATGAGAGCTCTATTTGTTAACCGCACAGTGATCAATATGTTTTACTCAAGGTCACGGTCTCTCGGGGTGAACAGGAAGTGAATTGCATCTAAATAGAAAGGGCCCACCGACGATCAAAGAGGAGACGCATGTCTCATTGTTGTGTTTAGATCAATACTGTTTCATCTGGTTTATCCTTAACATTCAGGTGAAGATGTTTTCTGCGCTTTGTCTTGTGCACTAGTAGTTTCATTTCAGCAAAAGAATGAAACCCTTGTGTACAAGCAGGGGCAGGATTTTGGTTCTCTATCTTTAGAGCATAATAACTTTCTTCTTATCTACATGTTGGGTTTAGCACTGCAATGATTTCTGCACTTTCAACTAATCCTGTGATTCTGTTTTCTCTGATGGTCTCTGCAGAGTTCTAATGTATGTATTAATTTTTTGTATGTAATTTTTCTTTGATGAAATTACATTGGTGTTTGATGGCTGGTTTTTGATCTCGCCTGGTCCCTGTTCGGTAGAACAACATAGTCAGCTAACACATACAGTAAAGTCAGCAAGCTACAAGAACAAGCTTTCAGCAGAGAAATCAAGCTACAAAAAAGTCAGTGAGCTACAATAAGACTAGCTAGCAACAGTCTTCTATCTACAGTAGTTGACTAGCTGCAGTGAAGTTACATTGCTGCTGTAGAGATAGCTAGCTGCAGTAGTTTGCTAGGTAATAGATGTTTAGCTAGCCGCAGTAGTTAGTAAGCTACAATAGTCTGCTAGCTACAGTAGCAGCCACATTAGATTGCAACACTCAGGGATAAACTTAAATTAGGTTATTCTTTTAAATGATATTTTCATTTTAAACACAAAAATAGCATTAGTGTAGGACATTTAGCAAGAAAACAGTGTGAATGTGTTTTTCTATTGTTTTTATAAGAAAACCTTTTTTAGGAGTGCAGGATTCGTTTCCCAGATTCTTGATGGACTTTCAGGGATAGGAGTAAATCAAACCATGTACATCAACACTGCATTGGACACACAGTATGCCTCATTGCTTGTTCTTTCTAATAATAATAATAATAAAATAATCGTAACCCTGATAGATATATTGATGATGATAGAGACCATAATAACAGTAGACATACATACGTACATTTTATATGGGTGTGGACCCAGGAAACAAACCCACAACCCTGGCAGAACAAAAGACATGCTGCACCACAGCGTTTCCCAAACCTCTCCTTGGGGCCCCCAGATGTTTGTACCATTTCAGGGTTGAAACAAAACAGTTATACCATCTGTGGGGGCTTGATGAGAGGGGTGGTAAACTGCATGCATGTTCAAATGCACTGAGTAAAAACGTGACCCAGGGCTGGATTTTCGAACCCAGCATTTGGGTCATTCAGTTGGGTCATTGAGTTATAGTAGTGGTCCTTTGAAAAAAAGGTCTGGAACCTTTTTGCTTATTGATTATAATGTATAGATGTAATGGGTATATGAAAATTAGTCCCGAGAAGTAGATTAAGTATTGTCATTGGCCTAATATAAAGTCCTGCCCAACTCAGACTGTAGATTAGAAAACCACAAAATGTGAGACATTAGCAGTCTACAGTCATGTGAATTGGTAAGCATACCTGGAAAGTTGTCACCACTGAAAAGTTGTCTTCATTTGTACAGATGTGGACCAATGGCTCGTTGAGCTAAAGTCCAACCAGTTTCCGAAAGTTAGTACACCCCTACCTTTACCATCACCTAAACTGGAAAATACATCGCAGGATACATTGTCCACCAAATGTAAAAGATTCTCATAGAAGTCAATAACTAACACAGGGCAACATCAAGAAATCAGGCCTTTCTTGCCACAGTCAGTGTCAAAGTGCAATAGTCAAATGTTGGAAAGAGATTTTCATGGGAACCCAGGAATCCAAGAAACCTCTGCTCTTAAGAAAAAGTCTCAAGACACGACAGACATTTGCCAGATAACACCTGGGTAAAGATTAAAAAAAGGAGTTGGTTGGCCACAATGCCAGACGCCATGTTGGGAGAAAAAAATCATGGGATTTTAAAAAGTATATTCCAGGTCATGGAATGTCAGGGAATTTTGACACAGAATTTTCACTAATTTCCCATATTGCGTATTGTTATGGTTAGGATACTTAATTTTTCAGCATCCCCTTCCCGTTTGTCAAATGGCAACCACTTCTGTCAAGATATGTGGTCTCCGGTACCTGCTAACGAAGGCAAACATGCCAGAAAATGTACAATTTCAACGGCTTTGGCAACAAAATAAAGACTTCAAAGACTGGTAGTTAAAAGTAGATGATTGAAAAGTTAAATGTAAAGTGCGTAATACTACTATCAATCTATCAAATATGGGAGAGGGAGAACTTCGCAGCCACACAAACAGTAAGAAGCATGTTACCCACATGAAGCCGACAGGAGCATCATCTTAATGATGATCATAATTGCACATTACATCCATCAGCCATAACATTATGACCGCCTGCCTAATATACACCGACCAGCCATAACATTATGACCGCCTGCCTAATATACACCGATCTGCCATAACATTATGACCGCCTGCCTAATATACACCGATCTGCCATAACATTATGACCGCCTGCCTAATATACACCGATCAGCCATAACATTATGACCGCCTGCCTAATATACACCGATCAGCCATAACATTATGACCGCCTGCCTAATATACACCGATCTGCCATAACATTATGACCGCCTGCCTAATATACACCGATCAGCCATAACATTATGACCGCCTGCCTAATATTGTGTAGGTCCCCCTTTTGCCGCAAAAACAGCCCTGACCGTTGAGGCTTGGACTCCACTAGACCTCTGAAGGTGTGCTGTGGTATCTGGTATCAAGACGTTAACAGCCGATCCTTAAAGTTCTGTAAGTTCTGATTTGGGGCCTCCATGGATCGGACCTGTTTGTCCAGCACATCCCACATTTGCTCGATTGGATTGAGATCTGGGGAATTTGGAGGCCAAATCAACACCCTAAACTAATTTTTGTGGTCCTCAAACCATTCCTGGACCATTTTTGGTTTGTGGCAGGGCGCATTATCCTGCTGAAAGAGGCCAATGCCATCAGGGAATACTGTTGCCATGAAAGGGAACACATGGTCTGCAACAGTGCTTAGGTAGGTGGTCCGTGTCAAAGTAACATCTACATGAATGGCAGGACCCAAGGTATCCCAGCAGAACATTGCACAAAGCATCACACTGCCTCTGCTGGCTTGTCTCCTTCCCATAATGCATCCTGGTGCCATGTGTTCTGCATGTAAGTGATGCACTCACACTCTGACTTTCATCCACGTGATGTAAAAGGAAATGTAATTCATCAGACCAGGCCACCTTCTTCCATTGCTCCGTGGTCCAGTTCTCATGTCTCACGTGCCCAATTTAGGCACATATGCAACAAACTGCAATGCACTGTGTGTTGTGACACCTTTATCAGTACCAGCATTTACTTTATCAGCAATCTGTGCTACAGTAGCTTGTCTGTTAGATTGGACCACACGGGCCACCCTTCCCTCCCCACGTGCCTCAGTGAGCCTTGCCCAACCATGACCCTGTCGCCTGTTCACCATTTTTTCTTCCATGGACCACTTTTGATAGGTACTAACCACTGCAGACCGGGAGGAAACCGACCACAGATCAGTGTTATTCACTTTTCCTGTCAGTTGTCATAATATTATGGCTGATGGGTGTGTTTTTAAGCAGTGAAAACTTAGTTTTGTACTGAAAACGTCTGTGAACTAGTAAATAAAGCTCTGCACAAAGGCTGCTTGTTTTTCCATTCATTATAGGTCATGGAAATTCTGCATTTTAGTCAGTGAAAAGTCATAGAATTTGACAATTTGACTTAGAGTGAGAACCCTTTTAAGAACCGAAGCAGGACACAATTACTTAAACACCACATGGAAAACAGGCATGTTAGTTTGAAGTAACTAAATCGTAATTACTGACACAGCAGCAGAGGTCAAATTAGGTTGATTTCCAATTTGCAGTAGTGTTTAAGAAATGTGGTGAAAATGAGACCTCTATCACTGATTGATTAAAAATAAATAAACACAGAATGGCTATCCTTTCATCTATACACCCAAATGTAGTTTTTTTAATAAACCTTTGAATATAGCATATTTAGGGTGCAGCTAAGCCATACTCATACACACACATGCTGGCTGTTGGGCTGGCTCTGTACCTAGCCTTTAGCTGAAGTCCAAGTCTGTGCTTTAACCAACTACTCTACTGTCTTCCTCGTCATCCATAGCATGGAATGTTGAAGGTTTGAATGATGCTGTACCACTGCAGAAGCACAGGATCTCGAGAGAAAGGAGTGACCCATGAAAACTAACTTATAATTCAGAACACCGGGGAAGAGACGTAACTGACAAAAAAATGTACAACGCATGTTGCTGGATAACACTTACTCTCATGTATTATAACCCTGTCAGATGCCAGCTGATCCTGGACTGCGACTTGGCGTAAGAAACCGTGTTTCATTCACCATTGCTCTACCAGCCATCGCAATCATAACAATAGCTATTATACTGTAACCATCACAATCTTAACAATAGCTATTATACTGTAACCTTCACAATCTTTACAATAGCTATTATACTGTAACCATCTCAATCTTAACTATAGTTATTTAACTGCAACTGTAGCCATCTTAACTATAGTTATTTAACTGTAACTGTAGCCATCTTAACTATAGTTATTTAACTGTAGCCATCTTAACTATAGTTATTTAACTGCAACTGTAGCCATCTTAACTATAGTTATTTGACTGTAGCCATCTTAACTATAGTTATTTAACTGTAACAGTAGCCATCTTAACTATAGTTATTTAACTGTAGCCATCTTAACTATAGTTATTTAACTGTAACTGTAGCCATCTTAACTATAGCCGTGGTAATATCTTTTGATCTGGGGGTGCTGGGAATAAACTGACGATTGACGCATGCACATCGGCCGCAGTACAGCGTGCCTATCAGTCTGTTCTGGCGACGTGACTTAATGGGGGTTTCTGAGGCTACTACATTTGGCGCTGAATTACAGCTAAATGCTGCTTTTACAACCATGTCAACTATTTCTTGCGGCTATGATCTTAGAAATAGCTATCCTACTGTAGCCATAGCCATCTTAACAATAGCTATCCTACTGTAGCCATACCCATCTTAAAAATAGCTATCATACTGTAGCCATAGCCATCTTAACAATAGCTACCCTACTGTAGCCATAGCCATCTTAACAATAGCTATCCAACTGTAGCCATAGCCATCTTAACAATAGCTATCCAACTGTAGCCATAGCCATCTTAACAATAGCTATCCTTCTGTAGCCATAGCCATCTTAACAATAGCTATCCTACTGTAGCCATAGCCATCTTAACAATAGCTACCCTACTGTAGCCATAGCCATCTTAACAATAGCTGTCCTACTGTAGCCATAGCCATCTTAACAATAGCTATCCAACTGTAGCCATAGCCATCTTAACAATAGCTACCCTACTGTAGCCATAGCCATCTTAACAATAGCTATTCTTAGCACAGCCACCTGCGTGATCACCCGATTGTTTGAAATCGCTATTCACCTGCTCCCGATCCTTCCCCCGAGAAGCTTCCATCTGCCCTCACAATCGTCTTTCATGTTCCCTGCGCTCACATTCTCATTTCGTGCCCTTTCAACCCGCACTCCTTTCCTCAGATCATGGTTTTCTGCCTCTTCCCAGACGTGCACTGTATCTTGACGATGATCTCATCAGCAGCTTTAGCAACCAAATAGTGAAGAGCATAAACGGTGTGTTTACATATTGCCAGGCAGTTCCTGGGACTCCCTCTTGACACCCCCCAAAGTCTCTCAGTAAGACGTGTCAAATCTGGCCAATAGTGGTTGTCGCAAGGGCCCAGAGGTCACAGGTCAAGTGCAGTGGTTTCCAAACCGCTCCTCAGGAAACCTCTGATTGTTCCACATCTTAGCTGTAGTCCAGATCTAGCACAGCCGATTCACTAACCAAGGGCTTGAATCAGATGTGCTAGTTCTGGAGGAATTCAAATAGCCGGACTGGCTGGGGTTCCACAAGGAGAGGTTTGAAAACTCCAGTTCTGGAGGTCACTCCAGTCTTGTGGGGCTTTTTTACCTTTCAAACTCAAAACTGTGAGTTATAATAGTGATCTGTAGAGACTGTGGAGGGTGCCAGTGACTGGCGCTTCAACTGGCAGCTGGACCCTATGCCCCCCGGTCTCTGGTCGCCACTTCGTTGCACACACGACGTACAGTAAACCGCCACTCCAGTGAAAAAATTCTAATAAAAGCGGAAACAAGTGATTGGCATCGTCGCTGGCACGAGTCGATGTGACGCAAAACCAAAAGCCCTCGCTGACAAAAAGTCAGCAAGAGATAAGTAGAAGCAGCGACGTTTTCAGTGAACGCTGGGCATTTCATGACTGCGGCGAGTCCCGAGTGGCCCAGAGACCAGTGCATGTACCACTTAGCCAGTGTGTGTTGGACGTGTCCGTATGAGATCTCACGTTGCAGTCCAGCGGTCACACAGAGGAGGGAAGGCTTGCAGGCCAGTGCGGTGATGTGTCTCTCCTCTATTTGTCTGCCTGCTCATCCGTCTGTCTACATACTGTGTATGATAGCCGTGATGTTTTAAGCACAAAGAAATACACGTCTGTGTTATCTGTTAAAATGCAAACCCAGGACCGATTCTGGAGTAGAACCCACTACGAGGTAAGGGGATCTTAGTCTCACCTTCGTCCTCCTCATCCTCACCAGTCAGTCACTCAGAGAACATCTGAAACCACCCCATCCTCCCTAAATCTAGTCATAAGAGCAGCCGTAGTGCATCATAAGGGATGTAGACACAGATAGCACCAGGGTTCATCTCCCTGTGGTCAGTGATATTTAGCCCTGGACAGTGACACACACAAATGAATGGCGCTGTCAGTTCGTTCATATTAACAAAATAAATCTTATTTGTGACACATTTTTAAATCAACGGTCTTCCATTGTGTGTGTTGTTTTGTTTGTGTTTATTTGTGTGTGTGTGTGTGTGTGTCTGTGTGTGTGAATGTGTGTGTGCGCGTTTGCAATGTGCATTGTAGGACTCCAGTCAGATCGGTTTACTGAAGGAGCTCCTGGACCTACAGAAGGACATGGTGGTGATGCTGCTGTCTCTGCTGGAAGGTGAGAGCTTCTGGTCTCATCAGTTTCCAGCTGCCTGCCATTAGATGGATTAAATGTGCTGTTGGTCGGATGTCATTTGATTTGACAGGGAACGAATGACCTTTAATGCACCATCCTTGTCGCTAGGCAACGTGGTGAATGGCACCATCGCCCGCCAGATGGTGGACATGCTGGTGGAGTCCTCCAGCAACGTGGAGATGATCCTCAAGTTCTTTGACATGTTCCTCAAGCTGAAGGACATCACCGGGTCGGACGCCTTCCGAGACTACGTGACAGACCCTCGTGGCCTCATCTCTAAGAAGGACTTCTACAAGGTACAGAAGGTCATATACAGTGCCAGTCAAACGTTTGGACACACCCACCCATTAAAGAGAATGGGTAGGTGTGTCCAAAGGTGCTGTCCCAGTTGAGCATTCTAAGTGATAACAAGGACAACAATGGAAGCATTGATTTTCTAATGGTATAAATCTGTTCTGTGTGTGTGTGTTGTTCACTTGGCCACATATTTATTAATTGCTAACTTTCTTCTAGGCCATGGACAGCCAAAAGCAGTATTCCCCATCAGAGATCCAGTTCCTGCTGTCGTGCTCCGAGGCAGACGAGAATGAGATGATCAACTACGAAGAGTTTGCCGACCGCTTCCAGGAGCCGGCCAAAGACATCGGCTTCAACATCGCTGTGCTTCTCACCAACCTGTCTGAGCACGTCCCCCATGACACGCGACTGCAGAACTTCCTGGAGCAGGCGGAGAGTGTCCTGAACTACTTCAGACCCTTCCTTGGCCGGATCGAGATCATGGGTGCCAGCAGGAAGATCGAGAGGATCTACTTTGAGATCAGCGAGGCCAATAGAAACCAGTGGGAGATGCCTCAAGTCAGAGAGTCCAAGAGGCAGTTCATCTTTGACGTGGTCAACGAGGGAGGGGAGAGCGAGAAGATGGAGCTGTTCGTCAACTTCTGTGAGGACACCATTTTTGAGATGAACATCGCTTCGCAGATCTCTGAGGTGGAGGAGGGGGAGCCGGTGGAATCGGAGGACGAAGAGGAAGCGGGAGGCGGAGAAGGAGGGGGAGAGCTTGACGAAAACGGGGAAGAGATGCCTGCCGAGTCGAGCTCCGTCTTCGCGGACTTCCTGACCAGCGTGGTGAACTTCTTCAACATGTTCACCTTCAAAAACCTTCGGAGGCGGTACCGCAAGCTGCGGAAGATGACGCTGAAGGAGATGGTGGTGGGCTTGGCCACGTTCGTCTACACCATCCTGTTTGGCATCCTCACCTTCGTTTACGGCATATGTAAGGGCTTCTTCATGCTCATCTGGAGCACCCTGTTCGGAGGGGAACTGGTGGAGGGAGCCAAGAAGATCACGGTGACAGAGCTACTGGCAAGCATGCCGGACCCGACGCAGGACGAGGTGCACGACGAACTTCCACCTGAGCCGGGCGCAGAGGAGGGCCAGCAGAGAGTCGACGGGGGAGGGGAAAACCTGGACGCGGGAGGAGGAGAGGAAGGAGAGGAGGGAGGGGATGGTGAGGAGAAGGAGGGAGGAAGGATGCCTGGGTTCGACACCCCTGGGGGGCTGGGAGACTTTGGGGAGACGGCCACTGTAGAACCACCCACTCCAGAGGGAACCCCACTGCTGAAGAGAAAACTGGTTAGTTTGGACCCATGGTGTTTCTGGAAATTATAGATTGTATGGAAATATCTACACATTTATATATATATAGTAAACAGGTACCTATTATAATAGGTTTTTGTATAGGTTGTGTTGTAGTTGACAGTGTTTAACAGTGTGAGTTTAGTCTGGTAGTTGATTATGTGAGTTTAATATGATGATAAACTGTGCGTATTGTGTGGTAGTAGACAGTGTGTGTTTGTGTGTTGCATGTTATTTGACTGTGTGTGTGTTGTGTGGTAGTTGACTGTGTGTGTGTTGTGTGGTAGTTGACTGTGTGTGTGTGTTGTGTGGTAGTTGACAGTGTGTGTTTTGTATGGTAATTGACATTGTGTATTTTGTGTGGTAGTTGGAAGCAACGTTCGGAGAGGGGGAGCAAGAAGGAGGAGGAGCAGAGACAAAACCAGAGGAGGTGGTTCCCCCAGTGGAGGAGAAAGCTGAGTCAGTCTCCTGTCTTTTCTTCATCGTCAATGATCAACTGATTCATTTCACATTAACTGATTTATTCATAATTTATGTATGCATTCATTTATAGTTTTATTTATTGATATATTGATTGGTGTATTAATTGATTGATTGTACACCAGCACTGAGAATGGAGAGAAGGCAGAGAAAGAAGCTGAGCCAAGCGAAAAGGAGAAAGAACCAGAAATGAAGGAGGAGAAACTGAAAACCAAGGTTAAAAAGGACAAAAAATCAGCAGAAGATGGATATGAGCTGTGGAATGAGCTGGAGGTCCAGAGGATCAAATTTATGGTGACTATTACCAATATATCATATTATATTACCATATTACCAGCTGTATGGACCATATTACCAATACATGTATCATGATACCAATATATCATATTATATTACCATATTACCAATCATATAGACCATATTACCAATACATTTATCATAAAACCAATACATTTATCTTAGTTACTGTAACCAGTGCAGTCCTCATCATGACATTTATCTATACATTAATCATAGTGACAATTACCAATACAGTCATTATGGTGACAATTACCAATAAATGTATCATGGTGACTATTAACAAAACAGTCAATATGGTAACAACTATCAATACATTTATAATAGTGACTATTACCAATCGATTTTTCACGGTGACAATTCATAATAAAGTCATTGTGACTATTAACAAGAGTCAATTTGGTGACATTTACCAAATTATCAAAATCTACCATTTTGTTTGTAAACACATGGTCAGCACAGTGATTGATTTATTCCTTATTCATAACGGTTCGGTATATGTCAACAAACAAGTATCTTATTAATCATAGCCGGTTCCTCCTCCTTCCAGAACTATCTTTCTCGTAACTTCTACAACCTGCGTTTTCTGGCCCTGTTCATAGCCTTCGCCCTCAACTTCATCCTGCTCTTCTACAAGGTAAAATACACATCAGTTTAACATGAAATTCAGAACCATCTAGAAAAAGAACATAATGTTTTACTGACCTGGCACTCCTTTTCTATAAGGTTGGATACGACGCGGAGGAGGGGTCCGACGACATCGAGGGCTCCGCCCTGTTTGAGGGGTCTGGGTTGTTCGAGGGTTCTGGAGCCGTGGATGAGGGTGGTTCTGGGATTGATCCGTTTGACGACGGCGGTGACGATGATGGTGGTGACGATGAAGGTGATGAGGAAGGCCCGTTTTTCTTCTACCTAGAGGAGAACACGGGCTACATGCAGCCCTGCCTGTCCATCTTGGCCATCATACACACTGTCATTTCCTTCCTGTGTATCATCGGATATAACTGCCTCAAGGTACTGAGCTCTACACACAAACACACACATATACACGCGTGTACCGAGAAGGAGAGTGACTCTACATGTGTGCACATTCAGGTACCCCTAGTGATCTTTAAGAGAGAGAAGGAGTTGGCCAGGAAGATGGAGTTCGATGGTCTCTATGTCACCGAGCAACCAGAAGACGATGACATCAAAGGACAGTGGGACCGATTGGTGCTCAACACCCCGTACGATTAATCTGACCTCTGACCTCTAAGCCTGACTTAAATGATCAGGTTAAAGACATTCTCACAGCAGTTGTTAATAGTCAGGTGTAAGAGTGCGTTTCTTCTCCACACAGGTCATTTCCTAACAACTATTGGGACAAGTTTGTGAAGACAAAGGTTCTGGCTAAGTACGGCGACATCTATGGCAGGGAGAGGATCGCCGAGCTGCTGGGTATGGACCTGGCCTCTCTGGACGTCAGCGTCATGACACACGAGAAGAAACCGGAACCCGAAAGTGGCTTGTTAAGCTGGTACACATACAAACCTTCACTAATCTGCAGCATAGTAACTTATACCAGTAGTATTTGCAGAATATATCAGCAAGCAGATACCTAGCTACAGGAACTGCTTGTAGTATGGTACAAACTGAATGTTGTGTTCACTTGGAGAGGTGTTTCTGTGTCTTCTGGGATGTAAACATGTCATATCCTCCACAGGATTTTCTCCATTGACATCAAATACCAAATTTGGAAGTTTGGGGTGGTTTTCACCGACAATGTAAGTTGGCAGACGGGCTCCACGCTAATCCAGCTACTGCAGTCCACTGAACGCGTGATTTTTGACTGAAAGTAATGTGCAGTTACTGCATGTATTTTTACCTGGTGCAGTATTTGGTCATGTATGTGGGAATTGTATAAGAAGACTTTACGCTTTCTCTTGTTCTAGACCTTCCTGTATCTGGTGTGGTACATGGTCATGTCTATGCTAGGACACTTCAACAACTTCTTCTTTGCCGCTCACTTGATGGACATTGCCGTCGGTGTGAAGGATCTGCGCACCATCCTGTCCTCCGTCACGCACAACGGCAAACAGGTACCAACCCAGTCCGGTGACGTTTCTCCGCTCTGATCTTGGAGTACAAGATATATCAACCAAATCTGCAACTCCCTCTATACATCTCGCTCGTCTTCATTCCTTGCTCTCTCCATCCCTTTGTGTCTCTCCCCCTTTATAGCTGATGATGACCGTGGGTCTTCTGGCTGTGGTGGTGTATCTCTACACCGTTGTGGCCTTCAACTTCTTCAGGAAGTTCTATAATATGAGCGAGGATGAGGATGAACCAGACATGAAGTGCGATGACATGATGACCGTGAGTCATGTACCGACTTCTCTGGGAGGAGTCTGTATACAAGTTCCTTCAAGACTTGGAATGGATGGGAAGTGAGGTACAAGATGGTTTGATTTGATGTGTTACTCAATTTCACTTTGTCTCCCACCATCTCTCCTCCCCTCCCACCCTCCTCCCACCCTCCTCCCACCCTCCTCCCCTGCTCCTGTCTCGGTGTCTGGCAGTGTTATCTATTCCATATGTACGTGGGTGTTCGTGCCGGTGGGGGTATTGGAGATGAGATCGAGGACCCGGCTGGTGATGAGTATGAGCTTTATCGTGTCGTCTTTGACATCACCTTCTTCTTCTTCGTCATCGTCATTCTGCTGGCTATCATCCAGGGTAATTATTTCTTCACACCTTTCTGGCTCTGAAAATGTGTGTAGGTCTTCACAGTTCTCGGCAACTTCTCGAAGTTCCCAGAGTTGTCAGGAGTACGAGGATTTTAAGAATCAGTAGGGAGTGAGCAGGGAAGGATTTATCAGATCTGGGGTTTCTGAGAAATGCAATGGGAATGTTTCTAGCATCTACCAATTCTGCTTAGATATCAGCAGAGGGTTTACGAGAACCTTGTGATGTTTTGTCACAATGTTCTGGGCTAATGTGTTTTGTGTGGATTAGTGAAGGCTGATGCATGTGTATTGCAGGTCTGATCATTGATGCATTTGGAGAACTGAGAGACCAACAGGAGCAGGTCAGAGAGAACATGGAGGTAAGACTGGATGGCTAGGCAGTACAAAGTAAGACTGAATGGCTGGAGAGTACACTGTAAGATTAGATGGTTGGAGAGTACACTGTCAGACTGGATGGTTGGAGAGTACACTGTAAGATTAGATGGTTGGAGAGTACACTGTCAGACTGGATGGTTGGAGAGTACACTGTAAGATTGGATGGTTGGAGAGTACACTGTAAGATTGGATGGTTGGAGAGTACATTGTAAGATTGGATGGTTGGAGAGTACATTGTAAGATTGGATGGTTGGAGAGTACACAGTAAGATTGGATGGTTGGAGAGTACATTGTAAGATTGGATGGTTGGAGAGTACACTGTAAGATTGGATGGTTGGAGAGTACACTGTACGATCGGATGGCTGGACAGTAAGATCGGATGGCTGGACAGTAAGATTGGATGGCTGGACAGTAAGATTGGATGGCTGGACAGTAAGATCGGATGGCTGGACACTAAGATCTGATGGGTCATTATCTCCACTGTTAGATCAATTGACTCGTAAGATCCACTGTTAAATCAAAAGGCTGGACGCTATGCTGCTACTGTAGGAGATCAGATTAATTGTTGTTTTTAAATATGAATTTCTTAAACGAATTCCTTCCTCTCCAGACCCAGTGCTTCATCTGTGGCATCGGCAGTGACTACTTTGATACCACGCCGCACGGCTTCGAGACCCACACCTTGGAAGAGCATAACTTAGCCAACTACATGTACGTAACCATGGAAGTGTTTAACTTAGCCAACTACATGTACGTAACCATGGAAGTGTTTAACTTAGCCAACTACATGTACGTAACCTTGGAAGAGCATAACTTAGCCAACTACATGTACGTAACCATGGAAGTGTTTAACTTAGCCAACTACATGTACGTAACCATGGAAGTGTTTAACTTAGCCAACTACATGTACGTAACCATGGAAGAGCATAACTTAGCCAACTACATGTAGGTAACCATGGAAGAGCATAACTTAGCCAACTACATGTACGTAACCTTGGAAGAGCATAACTTAGCCAACTACATGTACGTAACCATGGAAGAGCATAATTTAGCCAACTACATGTACGTAACCTTGGAAGAGCATAACTTAGCCAACTACATGTACGTAACCTTGGAAGAGCATAACTTAGCCAACTACATGTACGTAACCTTGGAAGAGCATAACTTAGCC
>JACXGJ010011877.1:0-18983 GCA_016801105.1 Esox niger | reverse complement strand
TTTGGAGGTGGATAGGTTTGGAGGTGGATAGGATTAGAGGTGGATAGATTTGGAGGTGGATAGGTTTGGAGGTGGATAGGATTGGAGGTTGAGAATAGGGCTGCATGACAAATCAAAATAGAAATAATCTGTTTTTAATTTGGGAGCTCAATTGAATTGCCAGGCTTGTAGTCAAGGCTTGTTGTTATTCATTGAAAACAAAAGGACTGTCTTTGTATTTTTTTAAGTATTTTTGTAGTTAATGTTCATACCTGGACTAGGCCTGAATTGTAAGCAACTGTGCACTGATTTGGTGGCCACAGACCGTGCTGTATAGGCCGCCTGCAACCAATGATAATCTGAGACTTGGTCTTTATGTTACTTAGCTATTACATTTTGTTGTTGGGAGTTCACAATGCTTGCTAAGCTGTTTGCTTTGAGCTAGAAAATTGTGATTGAATATTTTATTCAAATTGTGAAGCCATAGAGAAGTGCGGAGGTGTGAAGAGAAACAGAAGGAAGATGGAGTGAATGGGTTGTCTTACACTGATGAAGTGTGTGTGTGTGTGTGTGTGTGTGTATGTGTGTTGGACTTACAGGGGGCCCAGGGGCTCCAACAGGTCCAGTGTCTCCTTGAGGTCCAATGGCACCCTGATGAGAAGACAGCAAAAAAATAACCTGTGTCAATCACCCAGTCACCTGGAGCGACTCTCACAACCGTCGGCCAAATCCCTCCTTAATCCGGGCAGATATGGTCCTGTGCTTTATAGGATTATCCAGCTCAGCATCAGCAGTCTGTGGCCAAAACTCCTGCTTTGTAGACGACACACTGTGGCACTTTACGGAACATCACAACGCACCACTAAATCCTATTAAAAGACACTGTACCCACAGCAACAGCACAGATGCTAACACGGCTGTATGGACACGCTTCTGAAGCTAAAAGACGTACAGCACACTGTAGAACATTAGGTAGAACATTAGGTAGAACAACGGTTAATGACAGAGCGAGACACAGGCTTGTCTGGCAGCATATGCTCCTGACAGCTGCTAGCTATTAGGCTGGAACACAAGGACAGAATGACAATGTGGAGATACAGTCATATGACTGGACTCACCAAGTCTCCCTTGGATCCCTTCTCACCAACGGCTCCCTGCCAGGGAAATAAAGGGTTCGGGGGGTTTTACACAACGTCTTGGAAAACAAGCAACTCAACCCAAGTCATTGTGAATAAGTAACAGTCATTTCTGAGTTGAGTAAGAGGGAGAAACTACAGAGATTACAGGGGGGCCTTACAGAAAGTCCAGGGGGCCCTGGGGGGCCAGTAGGACCAGGGGGGCCACCTGTACCGCCGTCTCCTTTGGTTCCTGGTGTGCCCTGATTTCCAGGCAGGCCTCTGTCTCCCTTCTCCCCCACCTCTCCTGGAGGTCCAATGAGACCGATCAGGCCACCGTGACCCTTATCTCCCTTACTGCCTGGGTCCCCTTTGAGACCTGGCAGTCCCGGGGGGCCCTAGAATCCAAACGGGATTACATTTACACATTGATACATTTACACTACACTACAACACATGGGTGAAATATCACAGCTGGAATCAAACCTTGTACAAATACCTATCTCATGTGAAAGGACAATAGCAGAAGGATGACATTTGCACGTGTGAAAAGCATGAGGTACTACCATGGGTCCGGGGGGTCCAGTCTGACCTGGTGGACCATTTAACCCTTGCTCACCCTGGAAATGAAACACAGATGGGGGTTAGTCAATGTGTGAAGACCCCCAGCTACACAGACACAGCCGACTGAGAGTGTCCTTCAAAACCCTTAACCAGTCACTGGGGTGAAGGTCACATGACCGCCATATCCAAGGGCCGTGCAGCTAGCTGTTGAGCGTGAGTGGTTGTAAACCAGGCCGATGAGCAGCCACAGCCAGGCAACAACAGAGAGATGTCAGTTTGAGTCAGAGTAACAGGACCGAAGACGGGGACTCACCCCAGGGCCTGGGATCCCTCTGAGGCCTTCTGGGCCAGGCTTCCCTGGGTGCCCCTGCGGCCCCACGGGACCAGTCTTCCCCCCTGCCCCCTCTGCACCAATGGACCCCTAAAGGAAGGAAAGAGGGAGAGAGAATGGGTGAATGACACTGAGGAAAGCTGTCAACCACTCTGCTGCATTGTCCTTGAACACAGCTGACTTCTTCGGACATAAAGTGAGAGTTGAGTGATGTTGAATGGTTTTAAGGGATACTGAGGGATGTTCAGTGATGTTGAGTGATGATCAGTGACGTTGAGGAATGTTCCGTGATGTTGGGTGTTTCACACATCTTTACCTTTGCTCCCTTCATTCCTTGTTTCCCTTCTTTTCCTGCAACTCCCAAGTGACCCTGGAGGGGACAGGAGAGAAGGGGGAGACAGAGGCAGAGAGAGGGAGAGAGAAAGTGTTTTTAGAGTGAGATACAAGGGATGTGTGTGAGAGATAAAGAGAGAATGATATGGGGTGAAAAAGAGGAGGTAGGAGTAACTAAAACAGACTTTTGACTGCTGGGGGTACAAAGCCTTACACTTCTTTTGTTCCCATCTAACGGATAGAGGTCAATAAAATCCCTGAAGATATCCAAATAGACATACAGGCACACACACATACACAGAAAGGCATGCCCTCACACACACATACAAATCCAGATCAACGCACACAGATCAACACTCACCCTTCGCCCGGGGGCCCCTGGAGGGCCTGGTTCTCCAGAAGCTCCTGGGGGTCCCTGGAGAAAAAAGAAAAAAGGGTCAGCTGAAACGCAATCACACACAGTCTCAAAGACACCGGAAAGAAAGCACAGCACACCCCTGAATAAGTCAAGCATTTCAGTGTGTGACAAAATACAATTAGACACACTTTTTTTATAAGTGGGTTTGCTATATTTATAGTACTATGTATATTTATTGGGTATTTTGTTGTGTTTTAATTTATGTTTGGACCACAGGAACAGTAGCTGTTGCTTTGATTGAGGCTTATGAGAAACCCATTAAAAATCAAAGACTAAAGCCAATACAATAGCAGGTGTGTGAAACAATATATTTGGGGGGAAATCACAATTTTGACTGTATTTCGAGGTGCAAGAACTCTAATTCACTTGTCATTTGGTAGCTTTTACGATTAATCATTATTTTTGAGTGTTTAAAATGTATTTATATATATTATAAAATATTCAAATTACACTGTAATTTGAAAATTCAGTTATTCTGCACTAAAACTCATTTTGATAACCATGTAATACTTGTAACCATGTAACCATGTAGCTAAACGTGATGTTGTCAGTATTATTGTCACCTGTGTGATCAATACTTTTTCCTACCTCCTCTTCCACGATAGCAGTACTGAGTTGTTTTCGATATAAGAAAGATCTTAGAACGTTCCTCAGTGGACAATAGTGCCCTCTCCAGATGCCCTCCACAGGTTTTCGAAGGAATATTTAGTTGACTATTTTGTTGACTATTGTCAAATGTTGATTTCGTGTCCCATTAATCATTTGAGGATGTTAATGTTTACTTGTTGTTATTGCCTGGAAAATCCAGCCAGAGGCAATTAGGTATTAGGCTAAAATATCTTGGTTCAGGGTAAAAAGAAAGATGACATTGATCTTAACAACGGCCCCAGGACCTGGAAGCAAAATGCCATAAAACATCAGTGTACCACCACCATATTTAACTGGAGGTATGTGGTTTCTTCCCGCTCATCCATATGCATTTTAACAGCAGATATGTGGGTCCCGTTATCTGTTGCATAAACTCAAGAGAACGGATTCAGTTCTACATTTTCTTTGGACAGGAGTATGAAGTAAAGACTACACTGTACTTACGGCTTTACCAGGATCCCCGTTGTCTCCCTTGGCCCCAGGTCCACCATCAGCTCCCTGTTCCAAGCAAAAACCCACAATAACAGATGCAGTCACCAATCAAGCCTCTATAACAGCACAGAGATAATCAACAAGTTTCGCACTCACATTGATTCCTGGCTCCCCTGGGGGCCCAGAATCTCCTGGGAATCCAATAGGGCCCTGTGGGGGACAGGAAGTGGTTTGTCAGTAAGATGAATGGCCGGACCCTACATTGAGGTCCACTGACTAGCAGATGTGGGGCCTGCATGCAGGTCAAGTCTGACAGATCCAGGACCAGTGACTAGCAGATGTGGGGCCTACATGCAGGTCTAGCCTAACAGTTCTAGGACCAGTGACTTGTAGAGGTGGGGCCTACATGGAGATCTAGTTTAACAGATCCAGGACCAGTGACTAGCAGACGTGGGGTCTACATGCAGGTCAACTTACAGGGTTTCCTTTGGGACCGTCTTCTCCTGGTGTACCTCGGAGTCCGGCCGGTCCTGCTGCTCCGGGGGGGCCAGAGTCACCCTTCTCCCCCAGCTCCCCTTTATCACCCTGGATTACCATAACAACCAGTTAGTGGAACTGAGAGCGACAGACAGATAGACAGACGGACAGATAGAGAAATACAGAGACAGAAAGAGGCAGACAGAGACAGACAAACAGACAGATAATGCAAAAATGATGTGTGATGAAGAAGAAAAAGAGAAACAGTGCAACTTACAGTGGCTCCAGTGTCTCCAGCTGGTCCAGGGACCCCAGCCTCTCCGTCCTCCCCCTTCTCTCCTACGACCCCGGGCTGACCCACTCCCCCCGGCTGCCCTGCAGCACCCTGTTACACCAAAAACAACAGGCCATTGAAGTGTTGAATACTCACTTTATTTTGTGTGTTGTGATCGGTTGTGTTGTGATTGGGTTGTGTTATGATCAGGTTGTGTTATGATCGAGTTGAGTTGTGATCGCATTGTGTTGTGATCGGGTTGTGTTGTGATTGGGTTCGGTTGTGATCGAGTTGTGTTGTGATCGGGTTGTGTTGTAATGGGGTTCAGTTGTGATAGGGTTGTGTTGTGATGGTTCAAATTTGATCGGGTTGTGTTGTGATAGGGTTATGTTGTGATCAGCTGTGTTGTGATCCAGCTGCGTTGTGATAGAGTTGTGTTGTGATGGGTTGTGATTGTGTTGTGTTGTGATCGGTTTTGTTGTGATTGGATTATGTTGTGAAAGGGTTGTGCTGTGATGGGTTGTGTTGTGATAGGGTTGTGATCAAATTGTGTTGTGATTGTTTTTTTTATGATCGGGTTGTGTTGTGAAAGGGTTGTGTTGTGATGGGTTGTGCTGTGATAGGGTTGTGTTGTTATCGGTTGTGTTGTGATCGGGTTGTGTTGAGAAAGGGTTGTGCTGTGATAGGATTGTGTTGTTATCGGTTGTGTTGTGATCAGGTTGTGTTGTGAAAGGGTTGTGCTGTGATAGGGTTGTGCTGTGATAGGGTTGTGTTGTGATCGGGTTGTGTTGTGAAAGGGTTGTGCAGTGATAGGGTTGTGTTGCTATCGGTTGTGCTGTGATCGGGTTGTGTTGAGAAAGCGTTGTGCTGTGATAGGGTTGTGTTGTTATCGGTTGTGTTGTGATTGGGTTGTGTTGTTATCGGTTGTGTTGTGATCGGGTTGTGCTGTGATAGGGTTGTGTTGTGATAGGGTTGTGTTGTGATCGGTTGTGTTGTGATCGGGTTGTGTTGTGAAAGGGTTGTGTTGTGATAGGGTTGTGTTGTGATCGGTTGTGTTGTGATCGGGTTGTGTTGTGAAAGGGTTGTGCTGTGATAGGGTTGTGTTGTGAAAGGGTTGTGCTGGGATCGGGTGTGTTCTGTAAATCTGCGTCCTCTGCTCTCTGTCAGGATGCTGAGGCAGCAGCAGCATCGTCAGGAGAACACAGTGTGTCCCCAGTGTCAAGGTGTGGGGGAGCTTTCTCCTGTTGAGTCCATGATGGTGTGGTAGCGTGTGCTGACTGTCTCCAGAGGAATACAGTGAAAGCACCTCTCTCTTGGGTAGAGTGCACAAAATGGAGCATGTGGGTGAGTGGAAAACTACCCAGCCTGCAGTGCGCTCTAGCTTTCTCATTTCCTCCAGACTTAAAGCTTCTATCTCTCTCTTTTTTCCCTCTCACCATCCCTCTGATTCAATCCATTTATGGATCTCTCCATTTCCTCACCCCTCTATCTCCACGCCACCATGGAATCAGACCAGGGTTCAGCTAATACTTCACAGCTTTAAAAACATGTGTGTTGGGGGGGTATGGCTTCACTAAGGTTCTCTCTCATGAATAATTGACTGGTGTAAGATGTTAAGAGGTTGGCCATTAATAGAGGTAAATATAACTCCCTCTCAGAGATGATAGTCTAATACTGTTAAATGATTTATGAAGCGATAAAAATAACTCTGAACGATTACATTCTAATACCAATTAATAATTCACATTTCCAAACAGGGAGAGGGAGAGGTGGAGGAGTAGGGGGACGGGGGAAAGACAGAGGTAAAGAAGCGTGCGTGTCATGTGCATTGGTGATCAGACTTCAGTAGAGAGATGTACTGAACAGTACTGTCTGGTCACTTAAAGTAGATCCGTCCTTCGGTACAACCTACGGTACCCAGTGCATGAGAGGAGAGGAGGGGGAGGACAGATATGAGAAAACGCTGTACCTGTCCACCGATGGACCCCTGCGGGCCTCTTGGTCCATGTTGTCCTGGAGGGCCCTGAGGAGAATTTAAATCATTAGTTTTACACACAACACAAACTACACAAACTCCAAAAGATACAAACAAAAACACACACATAGTAAAACAGAGACACTCATGTTTGGTTTTAATATACACGGAATGGCCCAAAAAATCCCTATCCCTAAGTGTAACCTGGATTCAACTGGGAGTTATAACCTAAACCTAATCTAATAATAATCATAACCTAATCTAAACCTAATCTTCTAAGCCAACAATTAATTTTAATCCTTATGGGAACTTGAAAATAAAAGAGGTAAACTTTTCCTTGTTTTATTATACCTACAAGGACACAGACGCACCCAGAAACACAGACGCACCCAGAGACACAGACGCACCCAGGGACACAGACACACCCAGAGACACAGACGCACCCGGAGACACAGACGCACCCAGGGACACAGACACACCCAGAGACACAGACGCACCCGGAGACACAGACGCACCCAAAGACACAGATGCACCCGGAGACACAGACGCACCCAAAGACACAGATGCACCCAGAGACACAGACACACCCAGGGACACAGGCACATCCAGAGACACAGACACACCCAGAGACACAGGCACATCCAGAGACACAGACACACCCAGGGGCACAGACACACCCAGAAACACAGGCACATCCAGAGACACAGGCACATCCAGAGACACAGGCACATCCAGAGACACAGGTACATCCAGAGACACAGGCACATCCAGAGACACAGACACACCCAGAGACACAGACACACAAGTTAAATGTACCGAATAACAGTGTCATCCTGCACAAGGAAATTCGTGTGCCAAGGCACCCGACATCTACGTAGTAAGAAACACAGAGACACACGCAGAGATGCAAACAGAAAGAGACACAGACACATGGACAGGCAGAAAGACAGACAGCAATCCCAAAGAGGTATGTGACAACTAGGCAGCGCCTCCCTCAGAACAGTGGATATGAATGACAGTCATTCATCAGGCTGCAGAGGGCCTGTAGCTGGCTCCAGACTCTATGATCATTACCTCACTGATATGATGAAGACACAATGAGCACAGGTCATTAGCCTCAATATGACACACAGAAAGGTTCTCTCCCTCTCGCCAACCCTTTAACTCTCTCAATACCTTTAACTCTCTCCATCACTGCCTGTCTTTCAAAACCATTTTTCTTTCTTTCTCTCTCTGCCTTATTTCTATTATAAACTGGTTACCAGCACAAGAGAAAACGTAATGTGATTTCATACCCCTTGTATACGGTGTCTTATAAACCAGGTGCTTTCAACCCTGAATTCTGATTGGCTGATACCCGTGGTGAGACCAATAGGAAGAGACTTGTTTGTGCTGAGAAACACGACAAATGGACATAAGACTGGCTGATATCTGTGCTTTAGTACAATGAGTCCAAATTAGTGATTTTTGAGTGGTTGAATGTTTGATATCTACATGGGTGGTGCCCACCATGAGGCACGGAGGTGGTGTGATGGTGTGGGGGTGCTTTGCCGAGTACTGTGTCTGTGTTTTATTCAGTATTCAGCATGGCTTCCACAGTGCGCTGGAGCTGGACGAGAGAATGCCAAAAGTCTGCAAAGCTTTCATCGAGGAAAAGTCGGCTACTTTGAGCAATTTTACATTTCATGTATTTAATGATTAACACTTTTGGTCACTGCATGATTCCATATGTATAATTTATTAGTTCTAATGTCCTCACCATTACTCTACAATGTGTTAAATAGAAAAAAAATGAGAAAATACCCTTGAATATATAGGAACACATTCTCCATGTTCCAAGGGAAATTACAGTGCTTTAGTTAATCAGAGTAATGGAATTACAGCCCTCCGTGCTCTTCTAGATGGACAAAAAGCTAGTTATCCTAACTGTTGAGTTTCAATTCAGAGTTCATGGTTGACTGAGCTTCACAAACATTGACAACCCAATACACTGATAACCTGTACACATTGCACTGAGACAATCAGACAAGCAAGCAGACAGACTGATAGACAAATAGACAAACAAACAGACAAGCAGACAGACAAAAAGACCAACAGACAGACAAGCAGACATACAGACAAATATGCAAACAGACAGTGAGGCATGACAGTGAGGCATGAAGGAAAACAGGCTTGCAGTCAGACGTGCAAGAAGACAGGTTTGCAGACAAACAAGCAGGCAGATAGTGAAGCGGGCCTCCAGACAGACATTGAGAAAAATACACAGGCAGACTGACAGAAATGCAAGCAGATAGACAGAGAGACAGGCAGAGCATTCACGCATGAACAAGGCTTTTCCAGGTATGTTTCTCTATTCATAGACCTCCAATCTCCTGTCCTTTCTTCCCCCATATCTATTTCCCTATTAACCTTTCTTTCATGCTCCCTCTTTTGTCTTTGTTCAGTTTTGACACTTCCCCTCTCCCTAATCTGGCTGAATCTAGCTGGCTCTGGTGTGTGTGTGTGTGTGTGTGTGTGTGTGTGTGTGTGTGTGTGCGTGTGTGTGTACAGTCTTGTTTAGCAGGCGTTCACGGTCTGTGGCGTTCTGAGATGACTGTGACAAACTGAGGAGGATGCTCATTAGACAGGCCCGGTTCAGGCTAATCTGATTAGCAGCTGTCACACTAGCGTCTTCTTCCTCGAAACGCCACCCTCCTCCCTCGCTTTAGCTCTGCCTCTCCAACTCTCTCCCCTCTCCGCTCCACTGACTCTTCCTCCTTTCTCTCTCTACCCTCAGAGGAAAACCCTTGTATCACAAAGCCCCTGGTACTCTATGGATGTGTAGTTGTGTAGATGTGTCTCCTCGGCTGTTCTGTTCTGCTACAATGGAGTCACTCTGCTGCGAGCTAGACACTGCCCCCAACCAAGGTTTACTGTAGTTAGGCTTCATACCACAATGAACATGAGAGACATGCTTGAAGAATGACAATGTCATCTTTGGTCAGGCTAATAGTGAGGTGGCCAGACAACAGAATGTCATAATGTAATGTCCTGTACTGACCATAGCGCCTACATGTCCACTTTCTCCCTTCTCTCCAGGGGGTCCTGGCATGCCCTGTGAACACAAAGTACAGTTGGAGGTACAGAGACATAACAACTGGATCAGCTGGAGTAGAGAGATGGTAGAGCTCAACTATCAGCTATAGCATGTGCTGGAGTAGAGAGAGGGTACACCCCAACTGCCAGCTATAATATGTGCCGGAGTAGAAAGATGGTACAACTCAACTGCCAGCTATAATATGTGCTGGAGTAGAGAGGTGGTATAACCCAACTGCCAGCTATAATATGTGCAGGAGTAGAGAGATGGTACAACTCAACTGCCAGCTATAATATGTGCAGGAGTAGAGAGATGGTACAGCCCAATTGCCAGCTATAATATGTGCCGGAGTAGAGAGATGGTACAACTCAACTACCAGCTATAATATGTGCTGGAGTAGAGAGGTGGTATAACCCAATTGCCAGCTATAATATGTGCAGGAGTAGAGAGATGGTACAACTCAACTACCAGCTATAATATGTGCAGGAGTAGAGAGATGGTCCAGCCCAATTGCCAGCTATAATATGTGCAGGAGTAGAGAGATGGTACAACTCAACTGCCAGCTGTAATATGTGCAGGAGTAGAGAGATGGTACAGCCCAATTGCCAGCTATAATATGTGCAGGAGTAGAGAGATGGTACAACTCAACTGCCAGCTATAATATGTGCCGGAGTAGAGAGATGGTACAGCCCAATTGCCAGCTATAATATGTGCCGGAGTAGAGAGATGGTACAACTCAACTGCCAGCTATAATATGTGCAGGAGTAGAGAGGTGGTATAACCCAACTGCCAGCTGTAATATGTGCAGGAGTAGAGAGATGGTACAGCCCAACAGAGGAGTGTCTCCTCACCTGTAGTCCCGTGGGTCCTGTGGTCCCCTTATGTCCTCTGGCTCCCTCGTCTCCCTTCGGCCCGTACATCCCCTGCTGACCCCTCGGCCCTGCCTCCCCGTCAAGACCCTGAAACAAACACACAGAAATCAGCGGTGCACACACACACACACACACACACACACACACACACGTAGAGTATGGGTGACAGGGTAGCCTACTGAAGAGTCTTGGGCTGGTAAACACAAAAGATTGCTGGTTCTAATCCTAGAACCAGGAAGGGACAAGATCAGTTATTTTGTGAGGTCATTGGTGAAAACAACAATGTTAGTACGACCTGTCCAGCAAAATGGACTAAAGCAGTGTATAGTAAACACACACATTTCCACTGTAAGAGGTGCATGGAACATACCGGCAATCCTGGTTGACCCACAGGTCCCTGGATTCCAGTAGGTCCTGATGGGCCCTGGAGAAACAAAACCAGCTGTTAACGTCATTCTGCCAATCAATCATGTACATGTGCAGGAAACCTCTGCCATGACTGTCAGGAGTTAACATGACACACTTGCTGTCAAATTGCAGCTGATTGCATGTCTGTGGAAAGTGATAGACAGTATTTAGAATGGTTTGATCAAGCTGCCAGGGCTGGGAGAAGATAGAGAGCAGACTGAGTGTGCATGAAGATGCCTGATGCATGCTGATGAGACCATGAAGAAAGCCTTATAATGCCTATAGCTCAATACAGCGGCTCATATAAAACACCAGTTCATTATTATGGCATATCATTATCTCAACACTCAATTATATATGGGCCGGCAGGTAGCCTAGACATTAAAGTGTTGGGCCATGAATCAAATCCTTGAGATGACATGATCTGCAAATCTGCCCTTGAGCAAGGCACATCAGCCTAATTGCTCCAGGGTTGCCGTCAATCATAGGGTAACTGATCCCTGACCGTGACTCGTCCCAGAGGATGTCTCTCATGTTGGAAAATGCAACAACAGATTGCTTATTTGACAGCAACACACATATACAACCATTGTAACGTGTGTCTTTGGAACAAGAGACACAATATTTATGTGTGGCCATAGTAGTGTGTTTTCATTGATATCTCCACAGAGGAGGACTCACATGTTCTCCTTTATCTCCCTTGCTCCCCTTCTGGCCAGGTCCACCTGTCTCTCCCTATGAAAGAACACACACCTTCCAGTTACAAAGACACATACACCTTCCATTTAGAGCTGCAGACAGAGACACGCACGGACATCTTCTGGTTGCAGAGATGCAGATACACACACACACATTGTCATGGTGACTAGATTCCCCGGGCAATCAATGACTGCAGATCAGGTAAAACCAAAACGGCAGTGACTCCACCCACTGTACCTTGTCTCCATCATCTCCCGGTGGGCCGGCGGGCCCAGCAGCCCCTGGAAGTCCCAGAGGCCCCTGCTCCCCGTCCTGTCCAGCGGGACCAATGGGCCCCTTCTCTCCCTGGGGAACAGATGGACAATGAGCCATTATTAGTCCAACCACAACATCTCATATTGCACCATGACATATTGAAACAATAAGGCATGAGGGCCTGTGGTATCTGGCCATAGATACCCAGATAGGGGCTGTTCTTAGGCCCAATGCAACGTGGAATGTCAGGCAATATACCACAAATCCTTAGAAGTGTCTTACTGCGAGTATTAACCAGTCATCAATGTAATCATCTGCTGTATAAAGCGTCACATACAAATTAGCATTCAGGTATAGAACTACTGGGTTTATAATGATTACCAGATAATGCAGAGCAAGCAGGCGAGTCACACACACACACACACACACACACAGGAAAACACAACAGGCATGTACTTGTACCTCATGGCGACAGAGTACAAAGGAACCCACACATCCAGTTGATTAGTCATTAAATAGCTGTGCTGTCTGCCTGAAAACAGACACTAGCAGTGTATGAGAAGAAACTGGCTCTTACTGGCTCGCCCTTCTCTCCCATTGGTCCTCCCGGGCCAACCCCACCTGCGCGTCCGGGCTGACCAATAGCACCAGCCGCTCCGGGAGGCCCTCTCTCCCCACTGGCTCCCTGGGGAGAAAAAACACATTGAGTAACAGAGAGAAGGTGAGGACTATCACATGATTCACTGTTCGAATTAGTGCACTGGTCATGATCTCCATGGTAACAGCTTCCCCCTCTATATGTCCTTGCGGCTATACGCCACATTAAGACCAGGGCAATGTGGGTGGGGTGGAGGACTGGGGACGTGTAGGAATGGAACGATTGCAGCTTGATGACATCACACTTACCATTGCTCCTGGCTGACCGCTGGGCCCTTCTGCTCCTTTCAATCCAGCAGGCCCCTAGAGAGAGGCAAGCCAATCAGAGACTTTCTCACAAAACCTCCATCCAATCTGCTCCCATCATCAGAGTTTAGACATCAGTCAGCGATCCGAGAGGCCAGCATCCCAGAGCCCAAGTTTAATTACTGTCAGAGCCAGTACCCTGAACCCAGATTACCGCTAAGGCTGCTACTGATCTAAAAAGCATGGGTAATAAGATTATAGGCTGAAGGTCAGGAAATGTGAGGTGCATGGGCTAGCTCGTTACCATGGCGCCAGGGTTGCCCCTGCTCCCCCTGAACCCACGGAGCCCAGCAGGGCCGATCTTCCCTGAAGCCCCCGACGGACCCGGGTCTCCCTGGAAACCAGACAAACAGACGGACGGACGGACAGACGGACAGGATTAGGTCTGTTTCTACAGTGAGCCGACAGCAGGCCTTTTATGAAGAGATAAATCACCCAGTACAGTGCTGCAGTCACACGCCGACCAAGAGGAACATCCATATTTTATGAGTGGTAATGCATGGAGCATCGTGGAGTATATGGAATCAGGAAGCAGGCAGTTTTTTTCTCCCCTTATATGTGAGAAGGGTATATCTCTTAAGGTGAGCTGACATATCTGGTTTATGAGAAGCTTCTGGAGAAATTATGTTTGATCTTCCATAGATTCCCTTTTTATGACGATAATAATGTCGGTGCTGACGATAATGGTGGTGGTGAAGAAGAGCACAGATTCACCTTGGCTCCCTCTTTGCCTGCTGCTCCAGGTAAACCAGTCTCTCCAGGAGGGCCTGGGGACCCAGGATGTCCTCGATCTCCATTGGGACCAGTCTCCCCAGAGTTACCCTAAAAAACCCAGAAACAGAATATAGCTTGGCTTCTCGTTACCCCACTGTGCTCATGTTTAGTTTGGATTTTCCCTGTTTAAAAAAACAAACTACAAATGTAGATCTAGTCACCTGTGGTCCAATCACACCCATTGGTCCTTGTGGACCAGTTTTGCCTTGGAATCCCTGAGAAAAAAAAGTAAAAAAACTGTGAGTAAGGCATCCCACAGCTAAGAGCTGAAAGAAAGAGAGCAGAACGATAGATAGGGCGAGGTGGAGTTATTTGTGGACAATTTTCAATATGTAGCTTACTTTGGCACTTAAATAATTCAGCACATAAGACTCAGCTTTTGACTAACTTATTGTTATGGTGTATTAGGGGTCATGTTGAGTGTTAAAACCTTTTTCCATATTTGGAAGACAGTGAAAAAGTAAACAGCAGCCACTATATTTTCTGTTGTCATAATACTGCAGTTTCACTCACTGGCTCCCCCCGCTGGCCTGGATGACCTGGCAGTCCATCTTTTCCTGCGACACCCTGAAAAACAATTAATGTGCCATAGGATTCCCATGCATACAGAAAATACATGGCAACGGTAATAAAAGAGATTACTGTAAAAAAATAAAAGGCAACTGTTGGTCATTTGTCTGATTATTTGTCACACTTACGTTTGGACCTTTAGGTCCTGACTCGCCATTCCTTCCCTGTGGTCCTTGGGCTCCCTGTAGTAACCACCAGACAACACAGGTCACTAAAACACAATAAACCATTGATACCGTAGGTACTGCATCTACAACTGTTAGCATTTTCTCTCCGCAGGGGATTAATGTTATGTAATGACAAGGGTTACACTCTTATTTACAGGGACTTGAGAGTTAGCAAAGTTGGCAACACATGGCATTACCAATGCCACAGTTCTCTGTTTGATTACCATGGTGGACTGGGATGAACAAGTATGAACATTTGTGCATTCTCTAACGCAAGTGGCTCTGGAAAAGAGTGTCTGCTAAATGACTTTCAGCTATGCCATTACAGTTGCTCAACCCTGTGGATTTCACATTGCACTGCATATCAGACTGGAGCCTACCTGTTCTCCAGTTGGTCCTGGAGGGCCTTCGTGGCCAGCAGTGCCCTGGTTGGTGAATCAGGTAAAGAGTGATGAACACAGAGAAACGGAGCCAGATGGTGTGTTATTCATTCATTGCGAAGTTGTGCCACTGTTAATCATTTCATCTCTGGTCTTATGAAAGAACTTGTTTCAGTATTAAAAATGCAGCATCACCAATAGAGAATATGTACCAGATGGCATGCCATTCTAACACAGTTCTCTCTCTCTTTGTGTGACAGACAGGTGTTGTTAAACCTACCTTGTCTCCTGACTTTCCTGTAGGTCCTCGGGCTCCTCTTCCTCCTCTGGCACCCTATGGAAAAATTAGAAAAAAAATACGCATTAGCATATAGCTGATAGCTTTATGACAACACAACTCCACCACAATGTAAAACCAGAGGAGAAAGGTTTCTTACATTAGGGCCTCTCTGACCCCCGGTTCCTGCTTGACCGGATGGACCCTGCAAAGGAGTCCACAAAAAAGTTGAGAATGAATACAATCACTCAATCAGGAAACACAACACAGGTAATCCACAGATATCTGGAGGACAATTGCAGTACATGGTTCCATATTCCTTGGCTTCAGTATCGTTCCCAATGGTTAAATATGCTTCAATGGTTATTTTTGGGTCCTATGGTTCTCACCCGTCTTCCTTTCTCTCCCAGAACCCCAGCAGAACCAGGGAACCCCACGGATCCCTGGAGAACATGCACTAATGTTAAATATCTACAGCCAGACATTAATCATTCATTAACCTCAACATTTAATTAACTAATAATTAACCACTGTATCAAATTACAATAAATCAATCCATTAGTTAAACACATTGCCTTAAATATGCCATTAATCAACCCGCTAATTAATTGTTGTCACTAATTAACTATTAATAAAAAAATATTTTTTACTAAGCTGTTTATCATTATTTATTTTTAATCTGACAGGAATGACTGGAGTCACAGAAAGAGACACTTTTTCTGAGTGAAGGTTCTAAAGCATTATCAGATTTGTAAAGCTATTTGTTTTCACCTTGGGCCCCTGCCTTCCAGGGTAGCCTGGCAACCCTGGTACACCCAGCTTACCCTAAAGAAAGAACGAAAGAGAGAAGACAGAGAAAGGAATTGGTGTGGACAATTAAACACATGGTAATCTGATCTCATACGTGAAGCAGATAAGATCCGATCAAGATTAGGACAACAGACGCGTGTTATCTGTAAACAGGGCTAAAGAGAGCTTATGAATCACTGTTGTTGACTCGGCAATGCCGTTCACACTTCTAACATGAATCTGTTGTCCTGATCTTGCCAACATAATTGTATCCACATTTGTTGACAGGTGTAAAAAACCAGAAGACACATTATTGATTGTGATTACATCTTCCTGCACACATCTAGTGGTGGTCAAAGACAAGTATTGTACAAACATCCTGGAACTGTGAAACAAATCCTGACAAAGAAGGTATAAACGTTTGTGCAATTATGGCCTTCATAAGAAACCGATTCCCTTTACTCGGGACGGTAGTCTGATGCCACTGTGCAGTCAGAACTATGAACACCTTTATGAAGACATTGACCCAAAAAAGAGAAAATGGGTTTCCATCTTCAATGACAGGTCAACCTAACATTTTAGCCAAATACTGTTATCCCTGGGATGGGAACCCAATGGAGATGTATATAGGACTGATGCCACCAAGCCATTACTTCTCTGTGGAGGATCAAGGTATTGAGGTACACAGTAATTTGTTAAAGTATTCAAATCGCTGATCAATTCTCTTATTTTTATTGAATTACAAAAGGAACATTCACCTGCCTCTTCTTGACCCACTTAGGTTGGGGCCAAGCTAATTTTATGTATACTGCATATTTACCATGTTGAACTTGCTGCTGGTAATTCTCTTATTCAACTCTATGCCGACGATGCTGTCTTGTATA
The DNA here is from genome assembly GCA_016801105.1 of Esox niger. Classification (NCBI taxonomy): domain Eukaryota; kingdom Metazoa; phylum Chordata; class Actinopteri; order Esociformes; family Esocidae; genus Esox; species Esox niger. Next base: position 2,323 of record JACXGJ010011877.1, on the reverse strand, counting down.
CAGCCGGCCCCACGTTGAACTCTATGCTGTACCTCTTGGGCAAATTTACACATTACCTCACATCACTCTTCAATACCAGTCAACACAACAGAACCCTATGCTTTGGTAAACACCTGTCTCTGGTCGTTCCAAAAAGCAAAAGACAGTCAACCTTTAAACTCTCATCAGTCCTTCCTCATTCAAACGCAAACTGTCTTAGCTGCTAACGGATCACAGCAACTGCAAAGGCCCATACCCACTTCACCCACTGTATTTTTGTTATGTCATATAATGAGTGGATTTGCTCTCTTCAGCTTTTTATTTATAATTGACCACCCCTTATGGTAGTTTCAATATGTACATCATTCGCTTGTAAAAATGCTCCGTCTCATCTCATGAGCAAATCACCATCCAACAACACATATCCTAATCCCAGAGACACAGTATTTTCTTCACATGTGTGATCATTTCACCATTAAAATCATCATGATTTAAAAATCAAAGAACTTCAGCTGAGAAGAAAATATTTCTAAACCAGTGTTGGGATGGCAGCTGGAGACAACTTTCATGCAACAAGACAGCGATGTGGAAGGTTATTTAGATGACAAGATTACAATGTAATAAAAAAGAAAATAAAGACCCAAGTAAAAATCCATGCATGAAGATCAAATCAGTCCAGTTTGGATAAATCCTTTGTGGCATTCAGAGATTCACTTGGTAGACTACCCTGCAAACGAATCCTGTTTCTAGGCAACAATACATAAGGGGTTAAGTGTCATTTGTATTTATTCCGGTCATTTACTGCATTTCGTTCTCACATCTAAACCCTCAGATTGTTTATATTGGGACTTATTTAAGTATTGAAGATACTCCCTGAACATGTATTTGTAAGGCAGTGGGCAGGTAGAGCTTTGGGTGAGACGATATTAGTCATCAATTATTTGATAAAAGTAGGCGATAATGATGGGATTATACAACTTCTGACTATTAATGTGTTATTTTTCTGTTGACTTGTACAGCTTGTGTCGCAGGGGAACCTCCAAGGTAGGTGGGAATAATTTGCATACAATATTTCACTCCTACTAGGGAAATATTATCACGATGTGGTGACTCTACATACCTGTATGCTGACAACCACATGTTAATGCAAGCTGTAAAAACTAAATGTGTTATCATACCTGATTCTGACACGCATTGTTTGCCTTGATGTGGTCCACATTCTGATTTTAGACACAGTGGATCTGATTTTGTCTTATCAGGCTGTACTATTATATGTAATTACAGTACATATCCCATGTTTGGAAACATACACGCCTGTATTTCCTTTAAAGATGTTTCAGGTGGTGCCTTAAACGTGATGCACTCAGGTCACATGATCACCACAATGAAATGGCTCATCCAAAAACATACAACACCGCAAGGAATCGTGTACGCTAGCATTTGAATGGATATTTTAAAGTACAAACTTGACAAAGTACATCACAAAAAAACAGTCCCTCTAGTCATTACAATACAAGGGTTGGACGAAATAGAACATTACATATTTATCCTTGATTGCTATATTCTTGATTGTTGAAAAGTATTAAAATAAAACATTATTTTTCAACTAAAAATAAATCACTTGGAATTTCCCCCAAAAAGTTTAATATGTGAAATCTGTTCAGCTACTATGATCGTGTCTGAATTTAATTAGGGTATGAAATTATTGTTATTTTCAAATGTAATCTCTGCCGGCCCGCGACAATCTGCTCCAACAGAAATTGTCCTGCGGCTGTATGTAACTACCTACCTTAACATGTACTGCAGTCAACACACTGAACATGAATATATCAATACCTCTGCATAATTCCAAGAACTCATACATATTGCATCAACAGAAAATGGTTAACTTGTGAAATAATGTTCCTGTACCTTCTCTCCAGCTATGCCAGCAGCTCCAGCCTCTCCCAGGGGTCCAGATTGGCCTTTAGGGCCCTCAGGCCCATCCTCTCCACGACCACCTGTGACCCCGTTATCACCCTTAACACAAACACACAGCAAACAGAGGAGGAAGAAAGGAAATAGAGGGGAGCCAAATAGGGATAGAAGGAAAGATAGATGTTTATATATAGAGGAGAGAGAGCGATGTGGGAAGGGAGTGTTTATGTAGAGGGAAAGATGAGGGGAAGAGATAGAGTGTTTATATATAGGTATAGATGAGGGGAAGAGATAGAGTGTTTATATATAGGTATAGATGAGGGGAAGAGATAGAGTGTTTATATATAGGTATAGATGAGGGGAAGAGATAGAGTGTTTATATATAGGTATTGATGAGGGGAAGAGATAGAGTGTTTATATATAGGTA
>JACXGJ010011876.1:0-18983 GCA_016801105.1 Esox niger | reverse complement strand
AGATTCTCCAGACTACGCACTATGGTCTACAGATTCTCCAGACTACGTACTGTGGTCTATAGATTCTCCAGACTACGCACTGTGGTCTACAGATTCTCCAGACTACGCACTGGGGTCTACAGATTCTCCAGACTACGCACTGTGGTCTACAGATTCTCCAGACTACGCACTGGGGTCTACAGATTCTCCAGACTACGCACTATGGTCTACAGATTCTCCAGACTACGCACTGTGGTCTACAGATTCTCCAGACTACGCACTATGGTCTACAGATGTTAATTTTTTCCCTAGCTGCTGCTGACTCAGCTGCCGCCTCCGCTCCATCCTCTCCAAACCCTTTGGTGATGTCTTAGTCTGGCGGAGTCTAGGACTCAACATTACTTTGACATGATGTAACTTGCAACAGTGGGCTATTTTAAACACAAGCAAGATACATACAGGCAGCCTAAGTAGCGAATTAATTAATTAATTTTTAAATCATCCTAGGAGATCTGGCCAAGGAGGCTGACAGACCGTTGTGTTAAAAAAGCTGCAGGGTTTTTATTCCTGCTGTTCGGATACGTCATCGTGGTGATCAGAAAATCGTGAGTGAAAATAGAACGGTGAAGGAAGGAGAGCGAGCAGCACCCGCCTACGTAACGAGCATAGAGAACAAAATCCACGTGCAGAAGCTTTATGGCATCAAAGACACTTTGACAAAAAGGTCAGAGAAAAGCGTTCTGGAAATCTACGTGTCACCATGCTCATCCACACAGCCTGTCCACATGCAATGTAGGTGGAGCAGAAACAAGAGAGTACTGACAGCAGCGTTTGACATGAGATAAAATAAGTGCAGACTGACAAATCACACATTAGACCATGTGTTAATAATGCTTGTTCCATTAAAGTAGACTATGCCAGATAGTCTGTTAGCCCCGCAGTTTTTGGACCATTCCGGCAAAAGTCAAGCACTGACGGACACTCACAGACAAGAGTCATCTGTTAGTCATATGAGCATTGGATATTTAAGCGTGTTACAGCTACACTTGACTGTGTGTGAGAGGGAGCGAGGGAGGGAGAGAGTGATAGAAGGAGGAAGGGAGAATATCCCTGAGCTGGAGATTAGCATGCAGCATTGAGAAGGCTTTTGTCTCTTGCCTCTGTGTGAACCGAGAAGAGGGATTTTCTCAACGGAAGTCAATGGCTGTGAGTGGGTATCTTGAGTGGGTATGCATGTATCCATACCGTGAAACACACACAGTTCCAATTACCGTGTGAGCAAATGCTGTTACTCTATGTCCTCTAACATGGCACAAAACCCAGTGTAGTGTATTGGACACACTACGGTGGAAAAACCCTTGTCATTATGCGGCTGTTTTATGTTGTGTGGCTATCTCCAGATACGTTGGGCCCAGTTACCCTCCATCCGAAAACGCACAGGCCGTACCCCCTGTTGGGAAACATATTCATCCACACCCAACGCTGAACATTCAACCCCAGCATGTTTAATGACTGCACCGTTGGAGCTTTCTACATCAGACGGTGTGTTAAACAGTTGTTTTCGCACGGCTGAGTTGGGTCCATAGGCACAGCACAGGCGGAGCTGAGTAGCACATTCAGTCGAGTAGGATGGTGTCCAGACCCAGTGCTCTTAGCTTGGTGTTTTGAGGGACACACACTGCTGAATGCTAAACTATAGACAGTGGATATGATTTTCGTATTTACTCCACACTGCCAAACAAGAAAAGTACTGATGGGAAGTTGAAGCTCTATGTACCTTTCGAGTCCTTCATTGAAAAGAGCTAATCCCTTCGAGTCCTTTCGCTATTTGAGTCATTAACAGCAAGAGATTTTAGAATTCCTTACTAGCGAACAATACAATTAAACCCAAAACATACTGCATATTTGTGACTGCTAGGCATACAAATAAGTAGTATTTCTTGATATGCAGTTGCGGTTGAAGCCGGTTAATTTTGGGAACGGTTTTTGCCTGACTGCTGTGAGGGTGTTAGGCAAATACTGTCTGTAAACCGCCGCAGCTACACAAACAATTCAATATTAGGTTTGTTGAGCAGAGGCTCTGTGTACTGTGTGTTGTGCGTCTATAAAGCTGTCTATCATGACACTCAATAATCAATTCACTGCATCAATTCTTGCACTTTGCGTCCAAAGATCTTCCCTTTTTATTGCTGCCTGATTTATTTTTCTCGGCGTATGTGACATAGTTCCTCGTTAGAGCCGAGCAAGAGGACGCCTTAAAATCCTGCTTGGAACACTGCTGCAAAAGTGAAGTAATAGTTTTCGAACTGCACATCACTAGTGGAAAGGTCACAAATGTCATCATGGATTTCAGCCACCAGAGCCATGAAATGTTCCCACTACCACCATCAGGCAAAAAAAGATGGCTCACCAGACAAAAATAAAGGTTCTACCCTCCAGGTCATTACACTCTTAAACTTACTGCCTATCTTGCCTGCCCTTTAGAGACCCTTAAAATGCATCAATCATACTTACGTATTTACACACACATTCAGTCCATGCTTCCATACATTGTGAACAATGGTCACAATCCTGATATCCACATCCTGTTTACATCATATAAGGTTTTGAATTGTACTTGTGTGGACTTTTTCTTTCTGGATACAAGCTTTTCGCTTCACCTGAAACTATATCAGCAATTATCTGGAAATGAAAAAAATTATAATCATTGATTTTATAAATGTACTCATTGGCTACTGTTTCGTCCCTTACATGAGAATATATTGCCGACACACATCCAGGGTCCCAGCCAAGCCGGCTGGTCGTTTGTTCGATCTGCATCGTTGTCATTCAAACTGACAGGTTGTTCATTCAATTGACATGGTTGCCAGCCAAGCCCTCTGGTGGTTTTTTCGATTGGCATCATTGCATGCCAAGCTCTTTGTCCATTCAGGGCAGGTTGCTGTGGGGAGGTACTGCTGTGCACAGTGATGTCCACGGAGCTGAACACAGCGCATCAATCATCACGCTCATCAAGGCTACGCAGACATAAAACACACACACAGAAAGAAAAGTATAGCGCATTCAACTCTGGACCAAAAAGCATCAAAGTGGGTGCAGTTAAAGATCAGGCAGAACAGAAAACCAGCCGGCTCCGGACCTTACAGGTTAGGAGCTGACTACTCCGGGGACAGGGGCTCAACTGCACAAGTGTCTCCAAGATGCCACTGTAATAAATAGTGTATTATAGTGTATTATAGCAGCGTGAACTGGCACGATTCAGCACCACAGACGGTGACAACAGAAGTCAAAGCCTCCCCCTCTCAATCACCGCCGCTGTTCCGCTGTCATATCCCCAGGTTTGCTCATAGACATGAAACTAAAATGACCGCTGTTCAGTGTGGCTAATGGTTTCCGTGTTACTGAGCATGTAGACTCACCGATGTGTAGAGGTATCCCTCGCTGTTCATGCCCAGATAGAGGCCGGTCTTGGCCCCCTGGATGGCCACGATCCTCAGACCCACAGGAATCAAGTTGAACTGTGCTGCAGGGGAACAGAAAGAGGACGGAGTGAAACATTGAGGCCAAGTCTATGCTTTGTCTGTCCTGTCTGTTGTCCCTCTGTGAGCCGTGTGGGGTTTCTGCTGAAGCTCTGCTGTAGACAAAAACTCATCAGAAAATGGAGGAAAACTGGAAGACAGTTAGAATGTGTGATGAGAGAGAAAATGTATCATTTGTTCTTCCTGATACAATAGAAAAATAAACTGAAATTCTATTTGGAGTAAAGCGAAAACGACCTGAGACATTACCACCTTGGCTGTGGTAGCTTTTTTCACATCAGCAGATCAAAATCAGGGACCATTTCATACACTATTAGGTGCAAATCATTAACTTAGCACCAGGATTTAAAACAAGAATGAAATATGTAAGCATACAGATGAAAAAGTATTGACAAAAACAAATCATGTAACTTTACTGTACACGACAAATAATCAGCACAAACTGTCTTTGATTCTAATGATCAAGACCAAACTTTTTCATTGCCATCCTACAGTTATCCAGAAGTGCACTTTCAACAATAACAAACAGAATATTTTCGTTATAGTCATTTAGCATACTCTCTTACCCAGAACGATTTACAGCAGCAATTAGGGCTAAGTGCCTTGTATGAGGGCACAACAACAGATTGTTTTACCTTGTTTGTTCATGGATTAGAAGCAGTGACTGGTTACCTGAACCATCCCAAAAATTTATTGTTTTTCCAATATGGGTCTAGGTTTCAGCAGGTTTCAGCTTTTGTTGATGCAAAGGCTGAAATCAAGACAATGAGTGTTGGACCTTTTAGCTCTAACATTGAAACCAACAATATTTCATTGAAAAACAAATGGATAATCCTCTAAAATCAGAAGAAAAAAAGTTAATCTGGGAAGCTACCAAGATGCTATCAGCAACTTAAAAGAGCTGCAGGATTTACAGGAAGGAACTTGGCACCTTGTGGGTGTAACAGACACTGCGCATAAAACAGACACCAATTTGATGTGGCTAACAGTTTAGCTTCCTTTTTTAACAGTTTGCCTGGCCCACACTGGGTGAGAACCTGCTGTCCTCAGCATCACAAGGAGCTTGACAACATTCCCACCATTTGAGCCATTCAAAATGTACCAACAATTGTATAGCCCGCTCTGCAACTGTTCAAGTTAGCTGTAGAATGACATTATGATACTATGATAACTCTATTTTTTGCATATTCTCCAGGAGTCTGAGCTGTGGGGTGGCAAGACAGAAGCCATTACTCAAAAAAGAAGAAAATCCAAGCCTGTGAACACTTCGATGTAGGAAAATGCATTATCGTCTGTTGAGACCATGGTAATACTTTTTGGCCCTTAGTTCAAGGGATTTGTTTTTGGCGCAAGGTCAACATGGCTCATCACAGAAAGTACAGATTAGCAGGGTAAGAAGGGAGAACGAACAGCTAAAATAATCAATATATTTTGGCATAAACTTTGCAGCCCTATGCCAGAATTCTAAAACTAAAAATACAATTTACTTCTCAACAGGACAACGATCCCAAGCACAAAGCAAAATCAACCAAGAAATGGGTTGCAAAAAGGGAGATCAAAACCCAGGAATGGCCCCGTCAAAGCCTGGATCTCAAGCCTATGGAAAATCTGCGGACAGACCTTAAGGGGGCTGTGCACAGGAGATCCTCTCGCATTTGGACTGAGCTTGAACTCTTTTGTAAGGAAGAGGAGTATAAAATGGCAAAATTCACATCCTGATTTTTCGGTTCTTTTACAGTACATTTTAAAACGGCACAGTACATTTGTCACGGTTGGAAGACAGGAACTGAGGCGCAGAGAGGTTGTTATCAAGCAATCATTGAAAAGTTTCTTTAGAAAACAACAAAAAGTAGAGGTCGCAACTAAGACCTGAAATGCACCAGGCTCAAACAATAATCCACAACTTCAGTTGGAAAATGGCAACATAAATAGAAGCACCAATTAGAGACACTGTTGGGCAGCTGCCTCTAACTGGGGACCAACAAAATTAAACATTCCTGCAGTCAGGCCCTGACAACATTTCAACATCCATTCAAAATGTATGAATAACTAATCCAAATAGCTTAGAGGATTAGTTAACTAAAAGGCTTACAAATAAACAATTATTTTTTAGTTATAATATGAAAGACGTTGTAATGGTTTGCGCATGTGCATGTTCAAGACACAATTGTTAGTTCATAAATGAATACAAAGTACATTCAGCATCAATTTCAGATGACAACGATTTCACCCAGATCATTAAAACGACACAAGTGACCGGCCAAAGAAGATCTCATGCTTACAACTAATCATTTTAAGGGACAGTTCTGAAATCGATGTTTACAGATTTACAGGGTGTTCATCTCATTCACCACACACTTCCGCCCAGTATGGCATGCAGACACATCACATGACACGTTGCACAGAGAAACGCGTGCAACCTGACACGCTTGTTACGCCTGTGAGCAGCAACAGTTGTCCAAGCGAACCAACAAAATTGGGTTGACCTTTATTGACCGCTGCTGGTACAATTACATATCAGTCGCCACATGCAGGACCAAAATCAATTGATTTTACAACTAAGGGACAAATGCAATGCATGGAGGCACCCTGACAATGTCAAATGTCTTTCTATTATGTGCCATGTCTTCATGTATCTTCAATTACAGGGCCAAGGCACATGGATTCAATTGCACAACAAAGTATTGGAGTGTGCGGTAACGCATAATATATTCTGGAATGCTCTTTTTTCATTAAAGATTTGTGTGTGCAATCATCTACTGTAATGAGCATTTGAGTTTCAAATTATTGTTAAGATGCAGTGTTACTTAGGCCCACTGGACGAAGCCAAATATACAGTCCATGAAGACTGCAATCCAGTGACCCTGAGAAGTCTGGTAATCCATTGTAAAGCAGACAAAAAAATTACAATATTTAACCATTGGAGTTAATAAAAAAAAATTGATGATTAATGTTTTTGTACACATTTTTACCTATCATGACTGGAGTATCCAGTAGACACAGGTACTTTCTGAGTAGCCTTGACTGTCTTGGTCCCATTCTGTCTAGTCCTCTGGACTGCGGTCTCCTTGATGTACTCCACAATTTGATTTGCCAGGCAGATGTTGCTTTTCAGCCACTCAATCATCTAGGCTTCCATCTAACTGGACACATTTGTCTCTGTTGTGAGCAGAAAGTATACAGTGAATTAAATAGGCTTTGTCTTCCAACAAACCGTGTTTGTTCATGTACAGGTCTACACACTGTCCACTGAGCAAAGTAATATGGAAGAGGTCTTTTCACTGTCCTTTGCTCAGTGAGTGTGTACAGCTTGTACGATTAGAAGAGTATATTGCTGTGTAGAGAGGGTTTGGTCTGCAGCTTCCACTGGAAAGCCTCTTCTAAATGTTTCTAATGCAATGTTAAAAAATGCCCGTGGCTGGTCTGTACTGTTGCACTGTGCAATGGTTCAAGAGAGAAATAATTTTGTATCCAGCTTGAAAATACAATGGTAGTAATATTGCTAGCAACATAAATAAGTCAATCCCTCACGAAATCACATCATGAGAAAATCATGCCAATTAGCCTAAATTAACCCACATAAGTAATATTGCAAGCTAATATGATCTGAGTGAAAGTGTACATTTTCATTTCTAAATAGTCAGAATGCCAACATCATAGCTAGCTAATTTAGCTAGCTAATGTTAGCTACAGTCACAAACAGAGCTATCTAAAAATAGCTAACCACATGTGGAGAAATACCTTTTACATTTAGCTATAGTCTGAGACAACATACAGCCTTTAGTAGTGAATACCATTACAGTTAGCTCTAGTAAGATAGTGAGGGTAAAGGCAGCTAAATAATGTTAGCGAACATTAGCTAGCTAAAGTCATAAAAACACTAAAAAATTGCTGAACATAACTTACATTACATTGTACTCTATTTGTAGCTGACGGAGATTACATGTTACCTGAATGACCACCAAATGTGTAAGTAGCAAACCCTACGCGAAAGTAATTCATGATTCATGAAATCTTTCATGATCTGAAATCTTGTAATTGGGTTCTTATTTTCAATTCAATTGCTGTAACGGTATACTTAGGGTACTCCTTAGGGTATTCCTAAGTACAGGGCTGAATTAATTCTATAGGATCGGTTCCTGTAAAAATATTTTAAGAAATATTCCTATTGGATTTTACCAAATCAAGACATAAAATCATGAATATATAATTCATAATCACTATCTTACCTAACTTGTCCAAAATAAAAAGTAAAAATATAAAATTCTGTAAGCGAGTGTTTTTTATTATGTGTGCCATGAATACTCTTAAGGCCAAAAGCGTCACTCTTGGACAAAAATCTCAGGGTGCACCTTGCAGTGGGATAATTAACCCACTCCATAATTACATTTTCTCAAAACTATCTTTTTACAGAACACGACCGAAACAATTTACAAAATGCCTGTGACCAAGTAATTGGGTAAACCAAATAAGAGCTACTTTCACGGTAGACTAGCCTACAACACCAAAATGCAATGAATAATGAAAAATGTTACTATATTCACTCAAAATTGAACGTTTGGTAAAGTAACTTCAGATCGGTAAAGAAACTTTACCAATCTGCATTTTAATGTTATATTGATGTCTGTTATGTATCATCATTTCCCAAGTCGTTATCCAGTATATAGTGTTGTCACATAAGCCTATGCTCCCACCAGTCCCAGTTATTCGGGAAAGCTTAACTGCGTTCTGCCTTTCTGAACTGATTAATCTCTGAAACACAGAAGCAAAATCTTGCGTAATTTGGTCAGCTGCGCACAGTCTGCTCACAGGAGATTACTTTCCGATCCAAGCAGCTATGCCGAAGCCTAGAACCTGACACTTCAATAAATCCTATATTTTTATCATTTAACTTATTAAATGGTTGGCAACCACCATACCACAAGACATGCCAAAGTGTAAAGTCGATATTCACGTTTATACAATAAACAAAGGTTTGATATTATCATATTAATATATTTTTATATTATATTTCAACAGTTGGGAAGTGGTGTGAAAATACTGTGCCATAGCTGGTTTTTGTAGTGCGCAAGAGATGGAGTATGCAAAACAAATGGCCTCTGGATTATTTCAAATAATTATGATATCATTCTGTCTGGTAGGTATAAGTAACTTTGTAGTAAGGCAACATTTTATTGAGAAGGTTTTTGGAAAAGCTGTGTGCACTAGAAAATAGTAACTGAATATTCCTTGCAAAACCAATAACTGCAGTGTTGATACTTAGCTCTTGTTGCAAGGAGTTATCATTATTCAATCAATAAAATTTATTTTATAAAGCCTTATTTGCATCTGCAGTTGTCACAAAGTGCTTTCACAAAACACCCGGCCTAAAACCCCAAGGATCAAACAACAGGTGTTGAAATTCAGTGGTTAGGAAAAAATCCCTATTAAAACCAATATAGTGTCACCAAAATAAAAGATAAAGCATTTGTTCTTATTCGTATACTCTTTAAAAGGTATGTTCTTTTGAAAACGGTGTAAAATGTGATTCCAGGCGCTACAAATACTTTGTCCGTAATATTGCCAATTGCCACTAGTCAATTTAGACTTTCAGCAGGGCAGCAATCTTTGGAATACAGACGTAAAGGACCTACTCTTCCCTATTGTTTTGTGTGTAGAACACTGTCTTGCACCTCAAACGCTGCTCAATGAGAATAGTACAGTTACATCCAGAGGTTACCACAAGACTCCACTGTATTTGGTTTATCTGAATACGTACTGTACGTAGATCTGGATAGCATTACTTGTTACTTAGTGTAGGCCTCCTAGAAATCCAGTTAAGTGAGATGGAACACATTTAACATCCAGTTGGTGGCCATATTTCCTCTTAGCCCAATAAAAATGAACATCACTTACTTTAAATGGTTTAACAAGCAATATGTTGCGGTTGTTTCTAGGTGGCCAGCATAAACTATCTAGCTGAAAAGGACCCATCAGGACAACTGATTGAATTCATCCAAATTCATTCATTCACTCAACCCTTGGTGATGCAATAGTGTGGTGTTTGAATAAGGCCTATCTATGTGGATTTTCTGGATTTTCAGCGTTGACATTTTCTAAATATGCTTTTGGGAATCAAATACGATTAATACTAAAAGTCAATAAGAATATCCCATTCATATTAGAAGTCAATCAACAATTCAAACAAACAATCACAACCTCCAATGCATGTTCTCTTTGAGGATGACTAGTGGTTATTGATGAATCTATTGCATGAGCACTAGATTTCTGTACAATGGCGTCACCCTATGTCATTTAACAAGACTCTGTGAGCGTCCTTTATTCATCTGTGTCCAGCCTCTCTCCTATTCATCACTCTGCAGTGTCACAGAGCCCCTGCACCACGCACTCTGACAGCCCCCAGCCAAATCTAAGACCAGTCTATCTACTCCACGGGCTGTTTTGCTCTGCCTATAAGTGGACAGTCTGCATAAAAAAAATAAAAAACTTTTTCATTTTAAATACAATGCACAGGATTTCAGAGCCAAAACAAAACAGAAACTATCACTGTTAAAATACGTATTGACTGCACTATAAAAGTATCAGCAGTAAAACAACACAACTTTGTCAGGACTACTATGTATCGTGTATAGTGAGATTGTCGGTTGTGTGGCTAAGGTATAGTAATTTTGTTTTAACACCTACTAGTAATTTATCAGGAATTATAGAATGAGCATTCAATATCTATACACTGTTAGAACACAGCCACAGACACCCTGATCAGCGGTTCCTGAATGAGCCATCATTAAGAGAAACATATACGACCTGGCTACTGGCCAGACTGACAGGTGGCTACTATACACAACATCATACACACACATTTGTCTCTGTGTGGTAACGTTTGCTGCAGTCTCTGCTGTAGGTTAGGGCTTCAGGTGATAGGGTTTGAGTCAGACCAAGCTTTAATTTTCAGGCCTGATCAGAACTCTATTGGAATCATGTCTGAAATAAAGCTTCCTAGTTCAATCTAACACAAGCCCTGCAGTTCAATGCAACCAAACTAATTATATTTTATAGGGTATGTACAGTACCCTCCAAAAGTATTGGAACGGCAGGGCAAATTAATGTGTTTATGTTGGTCACTGAAGACATTTGGGTTTAAGATCAAAAGATGAGTATGAGACAAGAGTTCAGAATATCAGCTTTCATTTCCTGGTATTCACATCTAGATGTGTTAAACAAATTAGGACATATCACCGTATGTTTTAGACTACAGCATTTTTAAGGTGAGAAAATGTAAAGGAACAAATAATCTTAAAGTAAATAACATTTAATATTTGGTGGCATAACCCTTGCTTGACCCATCGACATCACCAAACTGTTGCATTCTTCATTTGTGATGCTATTCCAGGCTTTTACTGCAGCTTCTTACAATTCTTGTTGTTTCGGGGGGGTTTCTCCCTTCAGTCTCCTCTTAAGGAGGTGAAATGCATGCTCTACTGGGTTAAGTAGACTTGGCCAGTCTAAAACCACTTTCCACTGATTAAGTCCTTTATTGTGTTGGCAATGTGCTATGGGTCATTGTCCTGCTGCATTAGTATCCCGGTTAGTTTCAGTGCATTTCTCCGTAAATTGGCAGAAAAAAAATTCTGTACACTTCTGAATTCATTCTGCTGCTACCATCATCAGATAGATCATCAAAAAACATTAATGAGCCTGTTCCACAAGTAGCCATGTACGCCCAAGCCATGACATTACCTCCACAATGTTTCACAGATGAGCTTGTGTGCTTCGGATCATAAGCAGTTCCTTTCTTTCGCCACACTTTGGCCTTTCCATCACTTTGGTAAAGATTAATCTTGGTCTCATCAGTCCATAAGATTGTGTTCCAGAACTTCTGCAGCTCATCTCTGTACTTTGCAAATTTCAATCAGGCCTTCCAATTCTTACTGCTGATGAGTGGTTTGCATCATGTGGTGTGGCCTCTATATTTCTGCTCTCTGCTTCTATGAACAGTGGATTGTGATACCTTCACCCCTGCACCGTGAAAGTCGTTGGTGATGTCACTTACTGATGTTTTGGGGGTTTTCTTGACAGCTCTCATGATATTTCTGTCATCAACTACTGTTGTTTTCCTTGGCCAACCTGTTCGACGTCTGTTCCTCAGTACACCAGTAGTTTCTTTCTTTTTCAGGACATTGCAAATTGTTGTGCTTGCTATGCCCAATGTTTGTCCAATGGCTCTGGTCGATTTTTCTTCTTTTCTCAGCTTGACAGTGGCTTGCTTTTCTCCCATAGACAGCTCTTTGGTCTTCATGTTGGTTTATCTTCTTAAACAAGAAATACAGTCTTTATAGGTTTAAACCAAGGATGGAAACTAAGAATAGTCATGCAGAGCTAGTTCATGTTTGAACAATCAACCTAAAAGGCAACACCTGGGCAACAAGAAACATCTGTCAGTCACGTTCAAATAGATTTGCTCGCTTGAAAAATGGGTGGGTTCAAACAAAGGGGGTTATGTCCTGAGTTGTTTAACACATCTATATGTGAATACCAGGAAATGAAAGGTGAAATTCTGAACTCTTGTCTCATACTCATCTTTTGATCTTAAACCCAAATGTCTTCTTCAGTGAACAATAAAAACAAAGGAATTTGCCTTACTGTTCCAATACTTTTGGAGGGGACTGTATTTGTAACAACTTGTATTATTACCAGAGATGAATGGATGCAAATCTGTAAATAGGCACATTTGTCTTTCAAATGATTCAATAACTTTATTATTACAGCATATGCACATGAATATACAGTGGATATAAAAAGTGTACACACCCATGTAAAAATGCCATTTTTTGTGATAGTAAAGAATGAGAAAAAGTTAAATCATGTCAGAACTTTTTCCACTTTTAATGTGACCTATAATTTGAACAATTCAATTGAAAACAAACTGAAATCTTTGAGGGGGAAAATGAAAAATAATAACCTTACAATAACTTGGTTGCATAAGTGCGCACAGCCTCTTATAACTAGGCATGTGGCTGTGCTCAGAATTAACCAATCACATTCAAACTCATTACACACCTGTCATTATTTAAAGTGACTCTGATTAATAATAAATAAAGTTCAGCTTTTGTAGTAGGATCTTCCCGACATTTTCTTAGTTGCATCTCACAGCAAAATTCATGGTCTGCAGAGAGCTTCCAAAGCATCAGAGGTATCTCCTTGATGAAAGATATCAGTCAGGAGAAGGGTTCAAAAGAATTTCCAAAGCATTTGATATACCATGGTACACAGTGAAGGCAGTCATCATCAAGTGGAAAAAATATGGCACAACAGAGACATTACAAAGAATTGGACACCCCTCCAAAATTGATGAAAAGATGAAAATAAATCTGGTCAGTGTGGCTTCCAAGAGGCCTTAAGCAACATAAAAAAGCTGCTCACAAAGTGAAAATTTCTGGCAAGTACTGGATGTGTGCTACATGTGACAACAATCTTCCCTATTCTTCATTTGAATGGGCTATGAGGTAGGGTGGCAAGATTGAAGCCTTTTATTGCAAAGAAAAACCCAAGCTCAGCTGAAGTTTGCGAAAACAAACAACAAGCCTCCAAAAACATGTGGGAAAATGTGTTATAGTCTGATAAAACCAAGGTTGAGTTTTTTGGTCACAATTCCAAAATGCATGTTTGGTGCAAAAACAACACTGCACATCACCCATGGTGGTGTCAGCATCATGTTTTGGGGCTATTTTTCTTCAGCTGGAACCGGTGCCTTAGTCTGGGTGGAAGGAATTATGAACAGTTCCAAATACCCGGCAATTTTGGCACAAAACCAAAAGGAGTCTGTTAGAAAGCTAAAGAGGAAGTTCACCTTTCAGCACAACAACAACCCAAAGCGCACAGCCAAATCCACAAAACCATGGCTTCACCAGAAGAGGATAAACATTTTTGAATGGCCCAGCCAGAGCCCATACCTGAATCCAATTGAACATCTGTGGGGTGATCTGAAGAGGACTGTGCACAGGAGATGTCCTCACAATCTAACAGATGGGAGCGCTTTTGCAAAGAAGAGTGTGCAAATATTGCCACATCAAGATGTGCCATGCTAATAGACTCCTACTCAAATAGACTGAGTGCTGTAATAAATTCAAATAATTCTGTTTGTTTTTCAATTGAATTGTTCACATTTTAAGGTCACATTAAAAGGTGGAAAAAATTCTGACATGGTTTATCATTGTCCATTTTTTTTTTACATCACAAACACCTCCCATTTTAACAGGGGTGTGTAGATTTTTATATCCACAGTGTTGGTCACAGAGAAAATAACAAGAAACCAGCCAAACCTAGTTTTATGTTAGCAATACGGTAAACTGCTATATTTGAAAATGACAACAGTATGAATTTCGCTATTAAAATGATATAAACTGTTATTTTTTGCGTGTGATGTCACTGACCTCTGTGGCCTGTTCCACAATGAGGAAAGAAGAATAAACAAGATGGAACGTTCTAGACCTGTGTCAGCACTTTCTGAGTACGAGAAAGGTGGAATGGACTGCAGAGTTTGTAAGTTTTCTGATTCTTTATTTTCGTGAGCTGACATACGCTCAATAACAGAGAGACACTATGTTATATATACACTCAATAACACACCCTCCGTGGGCGACGTTGTTGGCGGCCAGTCCTCCGTGGGCGGCGTCGTTGGCGTCCAGTCCTCCGTGGGCGGCGTCGTTGGCGGCCAGTCCTCCGTGGTGTGGCTTGTCAGCCGAAGGCTATGCAGCCCTGTCATTTGTTCTGCTTTAAGTTTGTTTTTATCTTTCTTTAAATTAAACTATGGAATACTGTAGGCTTATTCAGCCAAACTGGCCTGTAGGCTTGTCTTAGGGGAAAAATTTATCAAAAAATATATAAAGCTCTGAAAAAAATTAAGAGACCACTGCACCTTTTCCTTTCCTTTGCAAAAAGTGTGATAAAAACTGTTTATCACAAAAATTGTGATAAACAGAAGCGTTCAATTTGCAGTTGTCTCTTAATTTTAACACTTTAAAATCCTTCTGTTCCTCCCTCAAAACTTTCCTTTTTGACTTTTTGGAAAGACAAAAAAATACCCCAAAATGATGAAAGCTTTGGATGTGGAGGGGTTTTCTTGTATTTCTCGGATGACACCGGGGTGGTGACACCCCTGTTCAAAAAGGGGGACCAGAGGGTGTGTGCAAATTACAGGGGTATCACACTTCTCATCCTCCCTGGGAAAGTCTACTCCAAGGTGCTGTAAAGAAGGGTTCGGCTGCTAGCTGAACCTCAGATTGAAGAGGAACAACACAGATTCCGTCCTGGTCATGGAACAACCGACCAGCTCTTTGCTCTTACAAGGATCCTGGAGGGGGCCTGGGAATATGCCCATCCAGTCTACATGTGTTTTGTGGATTTGGAGAAGGCATATGACCGGGTCCCCCGGGAGATAGTGTGGGAGGAGCCAGTTGCTCCTTTGCATCGAAAGGAGCCAGTTGAGGTGGTTCGGGCGTCTGGTAAGGATGCCACCAGGATGTCTCCCTAGGGATGTGTTCCAGGCACAACCAGCTGGGAGGAGACCTTGGGGTAGACCAAGGACTAGGTGGAGAGATTTTATCTCAACACTGGCCTGGGAATGCCTCGGAGATCCCCCAGTAAGAGCTGTTTGATGTGGCTTGGGAAAGGGAAGTTTGGAGTCCCCAGCTAGAGCTGCTGCCCCCGCGACATGATACCGGATAAGTGGATGAAGATGAGGATGAGGAAGAAAAAGGTGCAGTCGTCTTTTAATTTTTTCCGTAGTTGTATATACATTCAGTACCTTCGGAAAGCATGGTGGTGGAAGCATCATGCTATGGGATACTTCCCAGCTGAAGGGCAAGTAAGATGGATTAAGGGATTAAGGGAAGGCTAGATGGAGCAAAATACAGAGGTATTGTCGAAAACTTGAACCAGAGTGCAAAGGACCCCAGACTAGGGTGAAGACTCCTCTTTCAGCATGACAATGACCTGAAGCACACAGGAAAAACAACACTGTAGTGGCTTCGGACACATCTATGAATGTCCTTGTGTGGCCCAGCCAAAGTCTGGGCCCCACTGAAAATCTATGAGAAGCCTGCAGTTCACTTACACTCCCCATCCAATCTAATTGAGCTTGAGAGGAACTACAAGGAAAAAGATGTGAAACTGCCCAAAGTCAGCTGTGCAAACCGAGTAGAGGCTTACCCATGAAGACTCAAAGATGTGATTGTTGCCAATGGAAATTTTACTAAGAAGTGAAAAGGTTTGAAATTGTTATTTATTTTGTTTTTATATTTTCAACAAATTGGCACAACTTGTTGGTTTCACTTTGTTGTTATGGGGTGTTCTACACATTGAAATTGCAACCCTCAGAGCTGATGTTAGCAGCATTAACCCATTACCCCGGTTCCCAGCAAACATAGATACTTACAGAAGGAGCTGCTTTCGTCCCTTGTGCCGTCCATAGTGCCATCTGGATTCATCTGCAGGTAGTATCCATGCTGACTGTAAAGCCTGGTCACAATGCCTTTCAATTGGGGCTCTGCAGAGGAAACAACTTTATTAGGGAGGCAACAGAGGAACTAGCAGTTGCAAAGGAATGTTTAACAGGAGGTTGTCACTGGGAAACACAAGTCAATGATTCTCTAAGGTTGCAACAGAGATCATCCAACGTGTTTTCGATGGGAACACAAACGACTTTGTCATCAATGCAAGAAATTTTGTATTTGCATGACTGTGCAAAATGAGTTAATATAGAGACAAACTGATGAACAGCAGCTCATCGTTCTCTCCCCATTGTCGCTTGGTATTTTTAGCAATTTTGGCAGGGGGCACTGGAAGATTTAGTCAAGCGAAAGGGAACAAGTGAGCTGGTCTTCTCCATGAAAGATACATCAGCATCACAGGACAAGAGCAGGAGGTGAGCGAGGAGTATTAGAAGCAGTGAATGTTTGATGAGCCAGGTCCCTGCTGTCTACTTACTGTTCATTTAAGAAACAGACCCAAAAAAAGATCCTTGTATGCAGACACTGAGTCTGCATCTGTTCATTTTAAAACTCCTCATCCCGGACCTGGAGTGCCCTCTTGGTTGCACCATGTCCTTGTTCTGGAAGGCTCCTAGGCTACAGTCTACCTGCAAGTGGCTGACATAGTCTGGGTGCAGTGGGGCCACATCTTAACGGTCATTCACTCACGGTTATACAGAACAGTCTGGTCAGGACAAGCTGGTGTCTCCCTTCAACAAGCAGTTTTAATAAGGGCATGAAACATGGTTTATAAGGAAGCCCCTGGAAGACAGCAGCTCATATGGGAGCCCTTTGCAACCTGCTCGTCCTCTGCCACCTCCTGTCAGAGCATCCCCCGAGAGCCAGCCAGGGCACTGCGCAATTCGCTGGCCTTTTTCCTCACATTCAGGACTGGCACAGGATCCAGATCAATACACAGTTCCTGATAAAGCACCCCAGATAGACAGAAAAAACTGAAAGATACGGACAGACTATCTGTGTGTGTTCACTGTGTGATTTAAAGGGGTATTTCCCATAAGACAAGAGCTATGACTCCCATCAGTAAAATTGGTGAGACTCCCATGGTTACTTCCACGCTACATCAATTATACTCACCCCTCTTTAATCTCTCTTCCTCTACTTGCTCTCTTTTATTTATTCTCCCCCTCCTATCTATGCATCTCTATCCCTTCTCTCTATCTTCCTCTATTTGTCCATATATCTGTCTTTTATCTTTCTCTCTATCTCTCTATTTATCCCTGTATCTTAATCTATCTCCATCTCATATCTTGTGAGTTATGTGGGCATTCATCCTTGCCAATAACACCATATATCACCGAATCATAGCAGGGAAGCCGTACATAACACATCCCTGAGGATGTTTGTGTGTGTGTGAGAGAGACTGGAAGAGGAGGAAGACAAGTCAGACAACAGGGGATCAGAGTGAGAAAGATGACAGGGCCATTTAATTACAAAAAAGCCTGGATGTGTGGTGAAGAAACTGAGCATTTAGAGAGACAGATGTTCAATAGACAGCGCATGCTAGATAGGGTTAAACAACAACACAGCCTGAGCAAACACATCTGAAGTTTCACTTCCGCCTGGCCCGCTATTTGGACACACTACTCTACTTATGGACAATATGGGGTGAGGTATACGACCCATATACCATGCCTATGAGCTGTTCATAGATACAATGCATCGCGGAGTGCTGGACAAAGTGCTTAGCCATGGTTCATTGGCACTACTGGCATTATATCACAAACCCCCAACATGCTGGTCTGCGATTATAAACTGGTATCAATACAGCTAGATAAGTAAAAAGTGTTGTGATGTCATGCCACAGGAATTCGGTCTCATAATACGACTATTAGCCAATTAGAATTGAGAATTCTAACCACGCAGTTTATAAACTACAGTATACATCTGATGTTAAACGTCCTCCTGAACTGGGCCTGCTGCCTTCACACACTGCTATACAGCACAATAGTATTTTTGGAGAGAATAATTGTTTTAAAAATTCCTAATACCACCAGAGTGATATTTATATTTGCATACACTTCACACACTTATATATACCCCACCAAACAGGACAAAGTGGGTTTCTATACTGTGCCTAGATTTAATATGATGCAGTTATTTATAGATGTCAAGGTGGAAGGCTCTTTCAGAAGAGGATAGCCATACATGGTAGTAAAAAAAATATATATATTGGATTTAAGCATCTATCCTTTTCCAAACGCTCTAATTTAACAGTACTATACAGAAAGCGCATCAATATGGATGGGATATGAACAGTGTTTAAATTATATTCATGTTTATTCTTTGTTTTACCAAAACAATATTCTTATGTCTGTACTATTTAATACATATGTTGTCTATAACTATTCTGTAATTTGTCATGTGTATTTTATAAGCAACCCAGAAAGTACAGCGGCTACATGTACAATAGCTAATTGGTGTCATAATAAACACAAACTTTCAGACTTCTGTTAACACTGAACACGAGCAATAACCACTCCACATCAGACATACAATATAACAGATGTGAATTAGGAGCCACTGTGGCTTTTTCCAACTCTAGGAGATGTTGAAAGTGCTACCGGGTTGCCCTCTCCGGGAAAATTAGGTGGCTTGTACTGCAAATGCATAAGATTTGACAAGGCACTTCACTGGACTCTTCAGAACAGAAAACAAGTGACTGAGGCTGTGGATTTAGAGGTTTTATCAGAAAGAAAGACAGGAATAAAGGAAAAAAGGAGCATGGAAGACAATGGGGAAGAGAGAGAAATAGGAAGCTAGAAAGAGGAGAGAAAGAACGACATTGTGAATGAAAGTGAGACAGGGAGATTCAGAGCAGGAAAGAAAGGGAGGGAAAGAGAGAGCAGTCCAGGGGGAGGTCTTTACTGGGCAACAGAGGGAGAGAGTGATGAGTGGGGAGGCAGTCAGTGTCCAACCC
>JACXGJ010011875.1:0-18983 GCA_016801105.1 Esox niger | reverse complement strand
CCTCACTGCTCATAAACTATTGAATATTCCACAGAGAAAGCTATGTAGGAACTGCTCAGGAGAGTGTGTAGAGTAATACAAACCTGTCAAACGATGGGTAATGGTGTGCTACATCTAGCAACACAATATTTTCCACACCCTCTTTTTCCACAATGTAACTCAATGGATATGAAATACATATTGCCCTATAGAAAAAAAAACTATTCTATATGCCGCAGTGAAAGTATTGTAGGAAATATTCAGGAGGGTCTAGACTGTTATAATATGCAAAGAAATCAAGGGGCACTGTGTATTTGCAATTATTGCTGGCTTTTTACTACACCCATATCAGTGGCCACCATGGAATTTAGTGGATATGAAATACATATTGCTCAATAAAAAAATCCTATTCTATATGCCGCAGTGAATGTATTGTAGGAAATGTTCAGGAGGATATAGACTGTGATAATAAGCAAAGAAATTAAGGGGCACTGTGTATTTGCAATTGTTGCTGGCTTTTTACTCCACCCATCTCAGTGGCCACAATTGAATTCAATGGATAGGAAATATATATTGCTCAATAAAAAAAATACTATTCTATATGCCGCAGTGAAAGTATTGTAGGAAATATTCAGGAGGGTCTAGACTGTTATAATATGCAAAGAAATCAAGGGGTACTGTGTATTTGCAATTGTTGCTGGCTTTTTACTACACCAATTTCAGTGGCCACAATGGAATTTAGTGGATATGAAATACATATTGCTCAATAAATAAAATACTATTCTATATGCCGCAGTGAATGTATTGTAGGAATGTTCAAGAGGGTCTAGTCTGTGATAATATGCAAAGAAATCAAAGGGGACTGTGTATTTGCAATTGTTGCTGGCTTTTTACTCCACCCATCTCAGTGGCCACAATTGAATTCAATGGATAGGAAATACATATTGCTAAACTATAAAAATACAATTCTACAATGGCCTCAATGGAATTCAGTGGATATTAAATATATATTGGCTTATAGAAAAAAAACTGTTCTATATGCCTCAGTGAATGTAGTGCAGGAAATGTTCAGGAGAGTCTACAAAGTAAATATCTGCAAAGAAATCAAGGGGCACTGTGTATTTGCAATTGTTGCTGGCTTTTTACTCCACCCATACCATTGGCCACAATGGAATTCTGAGGATATGAAATATATATTGCTTCAAACTGTTGGTTCAATTTAACCTTGCAGTCTTTGTTACAACTCAGCATAGTAAAATTACATTTAAAAATCTAGACTCACAATCCATTACAGAATGTTCAGATATTAAAGAGAACTTTGCTGCTCTCTTGTTGTCAGCAGTTCAGAGGCCTGGACACAAATGTTAGCATTGTGTATTAAAGCAAGTTTTAATAGAGATAAGCCACACCATTCCATCATTAAAATTAGGTCAGCATAATGACCCTGGTAGATTTTATTTTTCAATTACTCCCCTGGTTACAACAGTTGGGTATCAAAACAATGGTCAGTGTAATGCATACTGATAAATGTGAAATGTGTAAAAACAGCATCTCACACGATGAGCATTACTTTAACGCACATTTTCAACTTAGACAAAACACAGACACATCATTGCTTGATATTCTCTTCAGACAACTAATCACCAACGGCGGAGTACCCAAGAAATGCAGTCAGTGTGATGGTGCATTGATTAGACAATCCGTTTGGAACACCACACCAGATATTCTTGTGTTTTTTGTGCCACGTGTTGCAGACAACTTTACAGTTAATAGAAACTCAGTTCTTCCCTCCCGTACAATTGAAATCCCAATTGTTGGCAATAAGGAGAAGTACAGATTGAGCTCTTTGATATGTCATTCAGGTAAAAAATCTACAGGGGGGCATTTCTGGTCAGTGCTGGATTTTGACACTTTTAATATTTGGGCTGATGATGTACACATTTGTGTTGGCAGGAATAGGGAAGGGGTTAGCATAAGTACAGAAGGGGTTATATATTTCTATGAAGTAGCTAATGAGCCTCAAAGCAAATGTAGTGATGTACACCAACATGATTCAAAATCAGATATTTCTGTGATTCCACATTATGAATACTTCTCCAACCATACAGTGGATGAAGCATTACCCATTTTGATTTTTCTAAATACTACATCAGCATTTCAAGAATGCCATATGAGATTACTTAGAGCTGATCAAGTGAAACCATCTTTTCACTTCAAAAAGGCAATTTCCTAATTAGTAGCATTGGATTCAACAATGTTTTGACAATGTTCAACAACAACTTCATTATAGTTATGTAAAGGGTATAATATTGTTTGTTATAAGATATTGTTCAGTAAATTCTATCTGCTAACTTCTTGGCAAATGACCTGCTTTACATTCACAGTCTAAACACAAAACAACTCATAGTAGAACCAAGGGAGATTTCTTCAGAAAGTATTAGTGAATACCTTGTTTCAGTCTAAGAGAACCGAGGATGTAATATATCTAAGAAATCCAAAGGCTCCCCACACACCAACTGTTATGTCACTCATACCCCAAAGACTTTGCTTATAAAAATTGACACAGTGAGCATGCACTTACCTAGAAGTTTTACTTTACCTTCAATATTTAACAAACACACATATACTCTTTCCAGGATAGTCACATTTTTAGATGAATACCCATTTATGAAACTGTATAAATATCTTGACCAGCTTTGGCATGCAAGCTGCACCAACACATCAAAAATGCCGGTGGGCTATACTTTTTTATTACTCAAGAAATTGTTGCTTAAGGACACATTCTGTCTTCTTGCATATGATCTGAGAATGTAATAATACCAGTGAATTTAAATGACCATTAGATGGCCATAGCTATAGGGGATTAAAAAGAAAGTACATGCACACAACTGTATAACACTGAATGTTAAATTAATGGACTCCTTAAAGCAGCATGAGAATAAACTGCAGAGCATTCTTCACCCCCTACAAAAGTATCTGGCATTACAGTATCTGGCCTTACATTCAAAGGTTGTGGACATTGTTTTGAAATATGAATTTTATCATTGTTGTGGGAATTTCAAAGCTCAAGTAGATGGAAATAGTTGTGGCCCCTATTTGTGTGTGTTCACTAAAGCAGTTAAAACTATTTGGAGATAACATTAATGAATTCATTCAAAACAATATGCGATGTTCTATTTTATATGAATTATCAGAAAAAAGGTTATTGCATTAATGTCAAAACACATTCAGATGGGGAGCGCCATGAGCAAATAGTTCCATGGATATTTTTACAAGATTAGTCTGCAATAATGTGACCATGCAATATTGTGCACTTGCACTATGGCTCTCAGAATGTTTGTTGTAATTCAGGTGCTGATATCCTGACCCAAATCTTACATCAGGACATCCAAGAAATCTGCTCTGTTACGATCCGGTAGGAAGTACTGGATCACTGGCGCTCTGAGACTATGCCTGTACTCAAGCAAGAAGATGATAAAGTGTTATTAGTCTCTACAGTCCACAAAATCTACTGAATACTCATATACAATACAAGCCTTCCTACTTCTCAACTGAAACATAAATCTTCTAATAAACTGACAAATACTTTTTTCTCAAAATAAGCTATCGCTTGAATGTACTAGTAATAAAATATATCCTTCTTATAGAGATGATGAAGTTGAACTAGTATATTTGGTTAAAATAAAAGGTATAAAACTGTAAACAGTCTTTTGGGCTCACCTAAACCTCTAAAGGTGGTAAAACAGGTTAATGTAAACAATTGACAACTACTTATGATCATTGGCTGAATTGTTAAGGAATCAACAAGTAGAGAGGTGATTATCGCCTCCATTAACAAAAGGAATAATGGATTTGAACTGATGGCTATTCAGTCAATTGTAATGTGGCCAATGGAATGGTACATTCCAGCAACATTTGCAAATACACAGTGCCCCTTGATATTTTTGCACATTACCACTGTCTTGACTCTCCTGAACATTTCCTACAATACATTCACTGCGGCATATAGATTTCTTTTTTTTTCTATAGGGCAATATATATTTCATATCCACTGAATTCCATTGTGGCCACTGAAATGGGTGGAGTAAAAAGCCAGAGACAATTGCAAATACACAGTGCCCCTTGATTTCTTTGCATATTATCAAAGTATAGACTCTCTTGAACATTTCCTACAATACATTCACTGTGGCATTTAGAATAGTATTTCAATAGGACAATATGTTTTTCATATGCATTGAATTCCATTGCAGCCACAGAGATGGGCGGGGTAAAAATCTGTGTACAATATAGACTAAGCAAAATGATGATTTTCAAATTATTAAAATCGCGCTTTGTCTGACTTCTATTTTGAAGGCATAATCCTTAAACCGGAAGTCTTATTGTTGCTACGGAATCTCTAATGTTACGGGAATTACGCTGATTTGTGAGTAACATTAAAAAAGCACTTCCGGATCACAAAAAATTTGAATCTTTCAAAATAAAAGAGACCGCATGTGATCCAGCAGTGAAGGAATTACAGGGATCTGTGGAAATACTGCAGGTAACGAGGTGATTGGGAACAGTTATCTTAATCCTCGCATTCAGTCTTTATGTGAGATAATCATTGAATCAATGTCTTATTTGGATCTCTCCAGGGGGACATTTATGTCTATACATGCATTGTATATTCACCCTCAATGAATAGCAGTTACCCTAACTGTTTACTGTATCACCCTGGGAATCTTAATACTCACGCTCCAGCGCTTGGATTAACTCGTCAGTCCTTTTGTGAGAAAATACCCTACATCGATGTCTAAACAGCAGCACAAGAACTTGCATTATCCATCATCAGCAGATTTTTACATTTACACAAGAGGTTATTCCTCTAAAAGACATCTTCCATTACAGCTGGTAAAAGATAGCAAAATATACATTAATTAACAAAATAAATCAAGAAGAGAAATTTAAAATACAGCATAATAGGAATACATAGAATAAGAAAATAGATCTAATAAAACAAATAAAAAACATAAGCTTTAAAAGCTGTCAGTTAAGTTTAAGTGATAAATACATAGAACGCTAAAAGGCTCACTGTGTGGTTAAGTTCAAGAGCTCAGTCATTGGCACATGAAAAAAGTGTTTTTAGCCTGGATTCAAAAATAAATACGTATGGTGAATATCTAAGATCTTCTGGTAGTTTATTACAGTTGTGTACATCATAACTGCTAAACCCAGCGTCTCCATGTTTAGTTTGGACTCTGGGCTCCACTAGCTGACCTGAGTTCATGGATCTAAGAGCCCTACTCGGTTTATATTCTTCAAACATATCAGAAATGTATTCAGGTCCTAAAGCATTCATAGATTTATAAACTAAAAGCACCACTTTAAAATCTATTCTGTAAATGACTGGAAGCCAATGCAAAGATTTAAGAACCAGAGTTAGGGTTGCTCTGTCCTCTTGGTCCTGGTTAACATTATAGCAACTGCATTCTGAATGAGCTGCAGCTGTTTTACAGGTAGCATATAGAGATTGAACAGAAGCGGTCTGAGAACTGATCCCTGTGGAACTCCGCATGTCATAGCCACCCTATCAGATTTATGATTACCAATGGTGACAAAGTAAATCCAGCCCTCTAGATAAGATCTGAACCGATCAGGGTCTGTCCCGGAATGTCGTACGCAATTTTCCAGCCTATTCTATAAGTGTTCTATGATCTAGTGTCAAAGGTTGCACTGAGATCTAGTAGAACTAGAACCATTATTTTATCTGAATCAGTATTCAGACGTACATCATTTAAAACTTTAATCAGGGCGGTTTCAGTCCTTTGTTGAGGTCGGAAGCCTGACTGAAATTTGCCTAAGAGACCGCTTGAGGTCTCAAAATTGCTGAGTTGATTGAATACAACTTTCTCCATGATCTTTGCTATAAAATGGAGATTTGATACAGCTCTATAGTTGTTCATTGTTGATGTATCCAGTGATCAGTTTTTTAATAGGGGCTTAATGGCAGCTGTGTTTAGAGATGTTGGTAAAATGCCTGATTGCAGGGAGCTATTAACTATTTGCTGCAGGTCTATTGTTACAGAGTTCAAAATTGTTTTTAAAAAGGCTGATGGCATTGAGTCAAGACAATATGCAGAAGCTTTAAGATGTCGAACTGTTTCTTCTAGGGATATTTGATCAGTTGTAGTAAATTGCGACATAATAACCAAGTTATGTCTTGGTGGTTGAAGTGATGGTGCAGTTTCCTTGTTAGGCTGTGTTGTTCTGATGGTCCGTCTAATACTTAAAAAATGTTCACTAAAGAAACATACAAATTCATTACATTTCACAGAGGACATGAGTTCTGATGCTATCTGCTTTATTGGGTGTGTAAGCTTGTCGACCATGACAAATAGAGTGCGGGTATCATTGATATTCTTGTTGATCATTCACGATAAATTTTGCGGTCTGGCTCCGCGTAACTCATTGTTGAAGCTACCATGGCTTTGTTTATAGATGTCATAGTGAATTTGAAGTTTTATTTTCATTCTCTTTTCAGGGTGCTTATCATCATGGTGGTTCTCCATGATGCTTTATGTTTGCTTATTGATTTCTTTACCTTTACTGGTGCAACACGATCCATGACATTCAATATTTTGACAATAAAATTATCAAGCGGTACATCAACTGACTCAGCACTTATTGTTGTAGAGATACCAATGCTCAGTTAAGGGAAGCCATAGCTACTCTCATTAATGTAGCTTTTCTTAACAGAAACAGAGTTTACTGGAATATTCGGGGTGATAAGTGATTCAAAAAAGACACAGGGCCATGCCTTAAACCATGACAGAGGAAATATTGAGACCTTTAGAGATCTAGAATGTGGCTTTGAGTGTATGTACGGTCTTTCACATGTTGAGTAAGATCAAAACTGTCAAGTAGTGCAAAATGTTCTTTGGCATTATTGTCCGTACTATTATCTATGTGGATGTTAAAATCCCCTGTAATAATAAATCAACTGATATAACAGAAAGTATTTCAGCAAATCATCAATACAATTTGAGTATCGCAGAGATCTGTAAATGTTTAAAAACAAAATGTTGGGGGTACCCTTCAATGTAAAACAGAGGTATTCAAAATACATAAAATTACCTAGTGTATTTTCTTTGCACTGAATGTATCTTTGAATAAGGCAGCCACTCTTCCTTTCCTACCATTTCGACACGTATTCATATTGCCAGATTTTTCTGGTGATGTCTCGTTAAGAATTGTCATTTACCAAGAGTGATTTGTGGGCAAGAGATCTGATGTTAAATTAAGCCAGCTTAATAGGTATAATAGGGGTTTCTGGGCTAGTAGGTTGACGTGTTACAGTTAACTGATTAGACAAGTTAACTTTATAAGTTGCATGGGCATGATTCCTTCTATTGTAATCAACAAAGGAATAGAGATACTGGGTTCTAGCTTGTGCTCAAAACAGTTGGCATTGCTATTTTCACAATAGCAGAGACCCGAAGCACATCATCAACTATATTCTGTGCTCTGTGGAAATGAACGACATTGTTTTTGACGATGTGGCAGTTGTCTAAGAAATCATTTTAAATGGGGGGAGGGGTGGGGCATAAGGAAAGATAAGCTCTGATTGGTGAGTGTGGTGGAGGGGGAGAGGGTGAGTGTAATTGAGGTGGAGAGTGTGAGTGTGGTGGAGGGGATGATGGGAGTTGTTGTGCCCCCGTTTGGGACAAGGACATCTTCTTGAAGCATTGGGTGATTTTAGTTAGAGGGTCAGTAGAGGGGGGGTGGATACTTTGTCTATGTGTACTGTCCTTCAAGCTTATCTTGTTTGGACATGGCATTCCTAGAGCCTGACGTACGTTGGCACCAAGCAGCCGGCATCCCATGATGTTTGGATGAACCCCATCAGGTCTAAAGCGCTCTTTACAGTTCCAAAAAATATTGAAATTGTCAATAAACCATATCCCATAGTTAAGGCATGTCGATGTCAGCCATGTGTTCAGCCCAAGGAGCCTGCTAAAAGATTCATTTCCTTTCCCCACTGTTGGAATGGGGCCTGAGATGAAAACCTGTTGAAAGTTGTTTATTTTCTCGAGTAGTGTAGAAAAATCCCTTTTCACCATCCCAGAGCCCGTTTTCCTTTGTAGAATGTCAAAAGACCCAGTGTGGATAATAATTTGCATGTTGTTTGAATGTGTAGAGAGAATATCTGGCAACATTTCCGTTAGCTCTCTGACTTGTGTCAGCAATGGTTAGCATTTCAGTGTTCGCCAATCTGATATGCTTGGTTATGTCGTTCCCAATCAAGGTAGTATCAGGTTTATGGTTAGCAAAGTTTCTTCTTTCCCTCCTCCTATCAGTCGTTTTAGGGCAATTTTTGGGGGATTTTGGTTAGCCCTAATGCTAGTGGTGTGGTTAGCATCCCTGGGTTCATTTACACACATTTCATTCCGAGTCAGTGGATCGTACCTGTTTTGCAGTGAGAGTTCAGTTGGTGGTTTGAGTTTTGCTGGATTTGCCACGCGGCGCACAATGTCAGACCAAATCCCTGCTGGAGTTGATGCCTTAGGTCTAGCCCCGGTGCTGTGCCAGTAAGATGTATCATTGGGGAAGGCTGGTTTGAAAGCCTCTGCGGTTAATCCAGTGGCGTTAGCACATGTCTAAGGGATAGTGTCAGCCAGGTTCGTGACAAAGTTGTCTAGATTTGAAGTAATCCCATGTATACCAATCTGTGTCTGTCCATTTGCGTTTGGTAGCTCGAACCCTAGAGTAGCTGCTACAGAGTCAATTAATAGTTCACTCTCACGTATTTCAACTGTGTAATCGTCTCATTCAGTTGTCCACTCTGAAATTGCTTTGATCTATTCATCAATTTTGACTGTGTTCTGTCAAGTATAGGGAAGTCTTTAGAGCTATCTAGCATTGAGTTAGACTGTTGTTAGCGCTAGCATTAGTTGATTCACCTACGGGACAAGTCCCTCAGTCCAACCGGAGAAGCACTCGGGTGACTAAATCTTCTAAACGGTCTAATTCACACAAAAAATCCTCTTTTATATATTTACTTAAAATTGTAAAAATATGAGTAAAACAAATACAGAACGAAAAATATATAAAGGTAAAAGATTATAAGAAGATTTTAAGAAAACTAAAAAGTAGGAAAATAAATTTAAGACTGGCAAGAGGCAGGAATCAGGAGAGTTCCGTTATGCGACTAACAGTCATGAAAGCAGGAAGCAGAAGCCCAAGACACCATTATAATGGTGTATGGCTAACCAATTTAGCCACTCCATCATTTTGAGGTGAATCTTCAGTGACTCACGAGTGCAATTACATCTATGATTCCATATTTCAAATTTGTATTTCTGCCATGCATGCTCAGTATGCTGAGTATGAGCACTAGTCTGAGGATCAGCAATGTTTTTTCAAGGTTGATAATTAGGCCCATGTTTATGACAGGTTATGTTGTCTTGGCTACTGTCATGTTGTCAAAAACAAGTCACTGGCAAGTTATGTTGTCTCAGTTAATGTCAAGTTGTCATAACAAAGACATCCCACAAAATGTCAACCATGCATAAAAAATGACATAATCAACCAAATGACACCTAATGACAACATTCATAAACATTCAAAACAATTCCTTCATATATAATGGTAATGACAGTATCATGACAGTGTCATGTCACTCTTATGCACACCCCTTCAAATAGGCTGGATCCTCATTTACATGCTTCTGGACCATTACCTGTGTTGTAACTCCAAGACCACAAATTTTCATTACACAGAGCCATAACATAGTACAGCAAAGGCTTTAATGTTAAAATCACTGGTCAAAGTGTTTTTAGCACATATATACCGACAATGTGGGGTAAGTTGTGTCGATTCGTGAGTGTGTAAACACCAGTCACTGACTAAATCCTGCAATTTGTTACTGGTACAAGGTCCTCATATGCCAGTTGCTTGATTCACTGAACAGACCTCTCGTGGTTCCAATAAGATGTACTTCCAAAGTCCTCGCAAATGCTAAGCTCCAAATGTCAGACAATCAGTTAGGAACCATTTCATGGCAGACTGGTGTGACAGACTGCAAAAGTCAGATGTATATTCCAAGGTGCTGATCAGATAACTAATGTGGAGAAAAAATATCCAGACTCTGCTTATTATTCTTGGGGACTTCAACAGAGCAATCCTCAGCCGTGAACTTCCAAAATACAGACAGCATATTAAGTGCCCCACCAGGGAATCTAACACATTGGACCACTGCTACACAGTATTAAAGGATGCCTATTGCTCTGTCACTCGTGCGGCTCTGGGACTCTCTGCTCACTGTTTGGTTCACCTTATCCCGACCTACATGCAGAAATTAAAATCTGCTAAGCCTGTGGTCAAAAGATGGGCCAATGAGCCTAAGGTGGTATTACAAGCCTGCTTCGATTCTACTGATTGGAGTGTCTTTGAGGCTGCGGCCACAGAACTACACAAACTCACTGACACCGAGACATCTAACATTGCTTTTTTGTGAAGACGTGTGTGCCGACAAAAAGCTTTTACCCGTACTGCAATCAAAAACCCTTGTTTATAGCAAAGCTCAGGCAGCTGTGTCAGCCCAGGGAGGAGGCCTACACAAGTGGAGACAGAACCCTGTACAATCAGACCAGAAACACACTGATAAGGGAAGTCAAAGCAGCAAAGAAAGCTATACTGATATAATGGAAAATAACTTCACAGCCAATGACCCCTTGTCTGTGGAAAGGCCTGCAGGTACTCACCAACTACAGGAGACCCCTCACTGCTGCATCTCAACGACTGGTTGACAAGCTGAATGTTTTTTGTAGATTTGAGAGGTCACACCTCTCCCCGACTCCAGCACTTTCTTCAAACTGTCAGCTTCACTCACTGACACCCCCACCTGCACTAACGATCTGGGAAGAGGGTGTACGGCAGCTCTTTCAGAGGCAGAAGTCCAAGAAAGCCCCTGGCCCAGATGGTGTGTCACCGTCCTGCCTGAAAGTTTGTGCTTAACAACTCATTACACAGATCTTCAACAGATCTCTGGAGCTGTGTGAAGTTCCCTCGTGCTTCCAACGCTCCGCAATTATCCCGATCCCCAAAAAACCTCCATCATTGGACTGAATTGCACTGTATGCCAAAACGAGCAGACACAGGAACAGTTTCTATACACAGGTCATCACTCTGATGAACAGTCAACTTCAGTCCCTTAGTGCCAGACACAATCCCTCTATAACCCCCCCAGTAACTCTGACCATAACATCCATCTGTCTACTACTTTGTTTTGTCATCCTGTAATTCAGTGTTCATACTATATATATATATATATACACTCTATATATCATATCCACCTACTTCATTTACATTACACATGCACTAAAAATATTTTTTAATTCCAGCATTGTTTGCACTCTGCTATATATATATAGATCACATCCACTGTCATTATGTAAATAATAATACCTGCACAATAATATTTATGTCCAGCACCCTTTATACCTGCTCATTGCACTATTGTCTCACCAGACTTACTATGTTGTTGTTAGGTTTATTTTGTGTATTTATGTGTACTGTATATTGCAGTCGGTGACTTTTGTTGAGAGTCCATTGTTTAGGTATTTTATGAGTAAGCACATTGTGGAATATGGAAAATATTCGCGATTTATTAAAATAAAAACTTCTCAGCCGTTCGTATAAGTTGATTCTTTCAAGTTTAATTACGTGGATCCGTGAGAATTATCATCACTACATCACATTTGATGAACAGAGTAATGTCATGACAGATCATAGTTAACAGACCTCCTGATCTGAGCTACTCCTGGTCTCTGTCCTGCCCAAAATGGAAGGAACAGAGGTGACACTGGCAAATTCACCTTGGAGCCATCTGTACAGGGCCATAGATAAAATAGATTTGTAGCCTGGTGCCTTCAGTTGAAGCCATAATCACTTAAGTACATGGCATGCCGACCTAGGTCTTCTATACGTGGCAACCATGAAGTCTAAAGCAACTTCAGGCCTAGTCTAAAACAATCAGTTTATTGCAGTTATATTGCAGAATAATGGATGAATAAGAATATGGTAATAAATTAATCCTTAACAACATCATGAGTTTGTATAATCCAGAGTCAAATTCCTCCTGTGTACACATACCTGGCGAATAAAGCTGATTCTGATCTAATCTTTGCCCACCTCACAATTGTCCTTTAAGCCAAAGTCTCTGGGCTCCAACAAGTCAAATTTCTGAATCGCTTTCAAGTGTCTTGTCAGTAAATTCTCGTTGAAAACTATTACAAATCAGCCATTTCGTATAGTGGTAAATAATAACTTGCGTACCCGGTTGTCAAGGGAGAGAGTAGATAATTTGTTTATAGCAGCATATTGATAGTCCTGTTAATGAGGTTACGGACCTGGTCTTCCTTACACAACCTCAATCCCATCACACTCAGTCTCTTCTCACTGTAATGTTGGTTACAAGCTGTTATATACATTAAGGGGTGTGTTTACCTAGCAAAGCCAAGACATTAACCCCCATGCCAACTGGTCAATGTAAACATTCCTGTGGTTATCAGAGCGCAACCTACAGAGAGAATCTAAACAGAGGTTTCTGTAAATCTCATTATCTAGGAAAATTCACTTCCAATGAAACGTACATTCATATTGTTATGGTTAATGCTCAGATCCCACATTCCCCCATCAAACATTTAAAGAAAAACATTACATGTTTGATAAAACATTACAAGTACAATTAAATTCCTAATGAAAAGAAAAGGTTCATACACATATGTTACAAATGACTAAGACAAAACAACAAATGAGTATCTGACCAATGAGGTCTTATTGTTCCTCAAATGAAAATGAATGTAAACAAGACAATTGACACACCACACTGACACATAACTCAATGTATGACAGTCATCAATCCCGACAGGCAATCAACAGGCAACTATCAGTGTTAACGGTGTTCAGCAGAAAATCTGATGAAAACATGACATCATGATGAAACATTTCCCAAAGTCCACTGAACAATCAAAACCCCCTTGCCCGTATCATGATCCAATGCGACAATATCATACAAAAGACTTGCATATCCTGTTGTATATGTGAAAGAGTCTACCTTTAAAATAGGGAAAAGATCTACCTTTGACAGGGACCACCTATAATAGGGAATTATTCACTATCCATTTTGTATCTTGTCTTTAAACATCCTCACAAATACGCAAATATTGGGATTGTCATCGTACAGAGTTTCTCACCTGTCTTGCGAGAAACAAACATTCATACATACAAAATCACCATATCAGTTCATTTAGGAAAATCTTAGATTGTAAGGAAATAAGTTAATTTTCAATCAAGTGTCCCTAAGTTCTCGTCTTCAGTTTTCTTTGTCTTGCATCAGTGATGAAAAGTTCCAATATCAGTTATTGCAGTCAGTGTGATGTGGACCCAGCAAATTGCCAGGTTGTCCTAACAAGTCAGTGTAGGTGTGTAGTAGAACAGTGAGTTTCCAAAACTTCACTAATTCAAGATAAACACCACAACAGTGTCTTCCACTGTGTTGGGACCATGTGACCTGTCCAGTCAACTGGCCCGTGGTACTCTGACCTGTAGTATGTGGAGTTCTTTTGGACATAGGTGGATTCTCCTCTCATCTCGCTGTCGATGATTCATCTAGAAATGGAGTGTGAAGCCAAGTGATCAGACCCTGGCATCGTTCTGCCATGTGAGTGGTCAGGAAGATTTGAAACAGATTCAACCAGTGTAGTTGTAGAAATCCTTCTTGAACATGTTGCTGGTACTCACACACTCAGTTGTCTGTGTCCAGTCAGTGATGCATCATCAGAAGAGGGGTTGTCATGTCCCGATCTGTTGAATGTATAACTGCAAAAAACGATTAGTGTGGTTCAACAGTCTATCAGACTTTCATCCACTGGGTATTGTTCCATCAACTCCCAACAATGAAGACAATAGATCAGTTCGGAAAACTTGTGGATCTCAAACGTTCCATCAGAGTGAAGCGTACACCCTATTCAGACAAATTTCCAGAAAATGTCAAAGTTCCTTTTCCATCCAGAACTGGCTTGGTTGTTGTTTGACTCCTTGTGCTATATTAATGCCTCATAGCAGCTAGCAGTGGAATAAGATTTTCAAACTTGTCTTTGCTTAGCCAAATCAGAAATGGTTCGATCTATTCAATTCAACCATACAACTGTTAGACATTACATCAATCAAAACCATCTACAAATAAACCAATTAAAAAAACATCTTGTAAATGGAAAATTTAAAACAGAACAGATACCAATGTTACGTTATAACTATGCAAACAGGAAAACTCAGTTTTTTATTGAACTCCTTAGCCCTTAGCTCAACTTTTTCCAATCATAATCAATTATCATATTATACATCCCCCCGCCCTTCACTTCATTAAGTCAATGGAAAGTGATGCCATAAGTGAATGCAGAACAATGACAAATACGTTCATAGGGGGCACCATCCTGGAACCGCACTGGCCATCTTTTCAGGACGGACATGAAAAATTAGAGAATTGGTTGTAGGGATGGATCTATAATCCATTCGATAAGGAGTTGCATCCTGTATATTCATCACAACAAAAGTGAACATGTTGAAAACATGAACATTAACTAACACCATCAAAGACATCAATGTGCCACACAGTCACTAGTGCGAAAGAATTATAAACCACATAACCTATTAACAAATTTGTCTATCATAGGTAAACACCTCTCAAATTTGACTTTACCACAGTACCATCACACAGGTCTGCAAAACTGGCAATCATGCATTTATAATATCCTGTAGTTTCTTGGCACATGCCTGACAAAAAAATGGTCCTCCACCCAGCGATAAGCTGCACAACTTAATAATAGGAATGAAAAACTCCAGGTCCAGTGGAGTACCCACTGCAATCACCTGGGCAACTATATTAGCATAGCTACAGCACACATTTAGCATTTTTACAGCACAATGGCCAAACACCTCCTGGCATACAAACTGTCTTGATGGACCTCCTAAATTTTAGGGAATTCACAAACATACATTAATGCTTATTCCAAATAGTGGTGGTCAACATTAAAGCTACTGAGAGGAAAAATATATTTAGCTTTCACTTAATGTTTAATTATCCCAAAACTGAATATGCTTTTGCTGGTGAGACTTTTGCTGGTGAACACTCAAATTTAACCCTTAGTAATAGGCTACTCTGATGTAATGGGAAAAGTTGGTAGAGGCCATCCCAGGGGGTCTGCCCCCCTTCCTGGAATTCAGGACTTTACCACTGCTTGTTGGCCATAAAGGCCAAATGTTTTTTTCGGGCTGTAAAGCACACCGGATTATAAGGCGCAATATCAATGATCGACTGCTAACAGGTCTATTTTCATACATAAAGCGCACCGGGTTATAAGGCACATTAAATGAAACAAAACTCAGATAAGTCAAACTTTATTCAACTCTTTCACAATAAGCACAGATTGTATTACTCTGTGAGGCTCCTGACTACGGTGGCCGTAATGCTCAATCCATCAAGCAGTGCAGCTTCGTAGCATACAAAGGCTGTGCTAAAACATTTTTGAGCGCAGTGTACCACATAAAATTGGTTCTAGGTCAGAAAGCACAACTAGAATGAATACATTAGGTGCACCGCATTTTAAGGCACACTGTCGATTTTTTTGAAAGATAAAGGATTTTAAGTGCACCTGATGGTTCGGAAATTACGTTATTTTAAATTTAAATTCCCACACATTAAAAATCTGACATGGCCCTCAGACTATCCTTTCAATTTAGCCGACATCGTTCCTTAACTGAAGATTTAGAATTAGTGTCCAACTCATCTAATATTTTTTTTGCTGTTGGTAAAAACGGGCTTATCATCATCTACACAGAAACTCAACATTAGGGTGGAAATTAAGAAAACTCTTAAAAATGGGGATGTAGACAGAAAACAGATGTATGATGTCACCAAAATAAAGGTACAATAAGTAATCCAAAGGACACTCAATGCAGGCCTTAAACACTGTTAACATCTATACCCTATTTGTTCATCAGTCAATATACCATCTTAGAATTTTACCTCCATTAACAAGTATCAGGCATCTGTTTTAAAAAACACAAGTATTATCCCAGTTATTGTTCAATACAAATAAGAGAAACTATATTATTTAACCAGACTCAATTCAGAATTTAGAATACAACATCTAATTTTATTGTGGGTAGTAAACTCGCTTTAGCTATATTACCTTCTTTTTAAGGCTATAACTATATTGGATTGAAAATAAGTCCTTATGGGACACAGCGTGTCTGCTTAATGTTAGACTATCACAATGTGGATTCTTCATTCTACCACTTATACAAGATATAAGGAGAGAGAAAACACAATACTTCAACCTTTGAAACCATGAGACTATTTTACCAGATTAGAAAATCACTGTACCAATTTCTAATTCATCACTGGGTTTCAGATGTACCCACGTGTGCTAGTGAAATGTAGATGGTTACCATACAGTGGGCCTGTTAAAGCCAACCCACATTGTCGTTGGACCATCTGGGCCTAACTATTTTAAACATTATCATCAATGCAATAAATACGTTTGTCTCTAAATTATATAGTGAACATGACAATGCACAACAAAACAGGCTATTTCTTGAATACTGAGAGAAAGTAGGCTTGAGAAACTTAACACAACACAGATGTGCTAACTAACTCTGAGCAAAGGTGTATAGATAGGACGTGTTGCCTGATACTGATGGGCCCCACACATCCTGTCCATACCTCCTGCTAGGAGTTGCTCATGTGACTGTCACAGGCTTGAGGGATAGGACCATTGACCATATGCTGGAACATCCCATACAAGGCCTTTCTTATTGGAGGGTATCTGGCTGGGTTTGACCCTTGGCCTCCTCCCTTGTATTCGGTATAAGTACTGTGGAACTTCCTGTATTCTTTGGAGAGAGAGAGTGGGAAATATGTATTGTTAACATCAACGTCTCATGCTGAATAAAGCTCTCCCCTGAATTTCTGGTTGCATAACTTTTGTTCTTGGATAACACCGGAAAAGGAAGCTAACAATACCTATAAAAACATGTTCAAGCATGAAAGAACAAAACAGGCTATTTCGAAGGCCTATTAAAACATGCTATATACCATCAAAGTGCTTTTCAAACTACATGTAATATTTCATTAAATAAGCTTACCTATGAAGGTGATCAGGTTTCCTTGATAAGTTCCAGCTTCATTCAATGTTTAGGTACGACACATTTTAGGAAATAAACATTTTAGTACTCTGAGTCAATGATTATGAAAGCTCACGTCAGTTCTTAGTATTGTCCATAGTTCCAGGATCCCATAAGAGAGACTCCATCTTGAGACGACGGTCGGTTGGACTGGTGGTCAAACAATGAATTTGCGTCCATTCGACTTGTCTCCTTTGTCTCATTTCCTGCCTTATGACTGTTCTTTCTCAGCCATCTTAACTTTCCTTTGTATTTTCTATTCGTATGTACCACACTCTCCATCAACCCATAAACAACTTCCTCGGAATTCATCTTGTTTAACCTGAAAACTTTCCTTTTCTCTCTGTCCATTAACATTCCAGGCATCGTTGTAATGATCCTTTTCGTTCTTGATGGTGTCCTATTCGTGCCATGATATTTAAACATGAATGCTTAGTGCGTGCCAGAGGCTGCAGTCCTCTTGTTGTATTTGTACAACTGGACGGCATAATATTTGTACTTGTACAAGTCACTGTACAATCGCAGAAAAATACAATATCACTCTAATCCTCAAAAGGAAAATACAGTGTCATCATACTATGGCAACACAAAATACAGTTCAGCACTGAAACACACCGGTCAACGCCCCACAAAATGCGACGGACTATCCACACCCGCAGACAGATTCCACAGGGTAAACACCGCGGCCTAGTCGGGTCATCATAGGGCTTCTCCAATTTATCTACCTCTAGAGATATTTTGCACACTTTTCGTGGCCTAGTCAGGGAGTAACTAGGGCTTCTCTCCAATTCATCTACCCCTAGAAATATTTAACACGATTTTATTCGCAACCTAGGCAGGGAGTAACTAGGTATTTCTTCCAATCTATCTACCCCTAGAGATATTCTACATGATTTATTTTGCGGCCTAGTCAGGGAGTAACTAAGTATTTCTTCCAATTTATCTACCCCTAGAGATATTCTACATGATTTATTTTGCGGCCTAGTCAGGGAGTAACTAGGGCTTCTCTCCAATTTATCTAAGTCTAGAGATATTTTGCATACTTTTCGTGGCCTACTCAGGGAGTAACTAGGGCTTCTCTCCGATTTATCTACCCATAGAGATATTTAACACGATTTTATTTGCGGCCTAGTCAGTGAGTAACTAAGTATTTTCGACCACCACTTTTGCAATCTTGACAGTTCGTTATATGGCGTAGTTTTATGACTCACTGTTCACTTGTTCTCAGCAGCCAATAACCAGGAAAAACAACTTCTTCCTTGTGATTGCAAATCGAGCCCCTTAGCTCTCCAGTTGAAGTAGAATCGTTAAAACTTGTCCATCCGGGTCACGGCATCATGCTGTTAGAAATCAGCCATTTCGTATAGTGGTAAATAATAACTCACGTACCCGGTTATCAAGGGAGAGAGTAGATCATTTGTCTATTGCAGCATATTGATAGTCCTGTTCATGAGGTTACGGACCTGGTCTTCCTTACACAACCTCAATCCCATCTCACTCAGTCTCTTCTCACTGTAATGTTGGTTACAAGCTGTTATATACATTGAGGGTCGTGTTTACCTAGCAAAGCCAAGACAGTAACTGTGACGGTGAGGTGACGGATTGGTCCGCCATCTCCCGCATTCTCCAGTTTGCCAACAACCATGAACTCATCCCGGTTCCATTCATTTGTCTTGTCTTGTCATTCATTGTTCACACCAGGTCCCAATCATCCAATTAGTATGTGTTTAAATGTTCCTCCTCTGCTCCCCTCAGTTGTGAGTCATTGTTTAATGTCG
>JACXGJ010011874.1:0-18983 GCA_016801105.1 Esox niger | reverse complement strand
TGCACTTGGGTCTCCCCAATTGGAGGCAGGTGTTGTGTATTGCCTCCAATTGGGGAACCTATTTAAGTTTACTGTTTGTTCACATGGGTGTGGTTTATTTTGGTTGTTAGCCGTAGGCTATATTTCACCCAGTCATTGTGTCTGCTTTGAGTTTGTATGTTTGTTTTCTTTCTGTATTAAAACATGGATTTCTACATCCTGCGCCCGTGTCCTTCCAGCACCATGACAGGAGGGAGCTTAAAGTCCGTATTGACCAGCGACAGCCCCGAAACCTGAAGGATCTGGAGAAGGTCTTTATGGAGGAGTGGGCCAAAATCCCTGCTGCATTGTGTGCAAACCTGGTCAAGAACTACAGGAAATGTGTGATCTCTGTAATTGCAAACAAAGGTTTCTATACCAAATCTTAAGTTCTGCTTTTCTGATGTATCAAACACTTACTTCATGCAATAAAATGCTAATTAATTATTAATAAATCATACAGTGTGATTTTCTAGATTTTCACAGATTTTCACAGATAAAGTGTAGCTATGATAACAATTACAGAATTCTACATGCTTTGTAAGTAGGAAAACCTGCAAAATCAGCAGTGTATCAAATACTTGTTCTCCCCACTGTATATACCTAGATCTTGGCATTAAACTAAATGTTACCAGAAGCAAACAACGCATTTGGGTCAATTCATGGCAAATGAACATTAGTTTGGCTTCGCATCACATCTTTTCACCCATGCAAATTTTTGCTACTGATAGGAGAATCCTGTTCATTTTTCCAACATGGCTATTTGAATTGGCTGTGGCCATTCATATGAAATGATTAGACCATTAGTCTATTTTGTCTTCCCAAAATTGCCTCAATATCTTACTTTGACATCAGAGCAAATGAAAAATAAGAGGAACTTAGTTTCTAAGACTTATAATGCTATAAAACAGTCAGTCCAATGCATAATGCTACTGTACAGCCTACGTCTGCAAGCAGCTTATGAACTCATGAAAAATATGGGAACAATGCCCATTTGTGAACAAAGCCATTGTGAAGAGTGAGCCAGCCAGCTAACTCCCGCTGCAAATGTCCAGAATCTGTCCCTCATTTATAATGTATTCAACTTCATGGAGGGCACGAGGGATGACTTGCATTGAGACATTCCCCCACCCACACACACTAATCATCCTCCTATGCATTTTAACGGAGCAGGAACAGTGTAGGGGAAATTTCTATTGAAGCCTGGAGGCCTGCAATTGCCAATTAAAGCTGATGTCAAAGTGTCAATATGGCCTGATTTCCACGGAGTCACAGAGTAATCTAAAACACTTACAGACGAAAAGGGGAAGAGACAAGGGGTTTTGAAGAGAGACAGTGGAGAGAAAGAGAAATCAGAGACAATTTTAACACACCTTATCTCCCAATGTCAAAGGCTTCACTGAATAATTCAGTCAATCTGGATAGCAGACTATGACAGGAGAACGCTGGCCCATTTTCTCGTGTTAACTACAGAAAGTGGATTGCCACCAATATATGGGACTATAATAGGAAAATGTATACTGTAGGTTTAATGTATTCAACCACTATCTCTTAGATAGCCTACGCACTATATGTTCTGACTTGACATTGTTACTTCGTAGTGTTTGAAAAAATAACAGTGATGTTTTTTGTATAGCTTCCCAGAAGTGCATATTTTCCTCTCAGAGAATATGTTGGCAATGACAAATTAGATTGCCATGGCAACCAGCGGGGAAAGTGCTTCTCTTCTATCTAATTTCTTCTATTTTCTTTCTCTATTTCTCTCTGTGCAAGAAAAAACCTTGCCCTCAGTTGTGTAACTTGGGAGAATACAATGCAATGTGAAAGTATTCAAAATCCTAAGCAATTACCATATTACTGTATTGGAAATTATACACTGACATTTTGTTCTCTTTTTATTGTTTTATTTTAAAACACTGACACGCTAAGTGATATTGGTATCATGTTGGGAAATGTTTGTATGAACAAGAAACCAGGCAAGCCTAGTTCAGCCCACAATCCCGAGATCTGAACCAGGGTCAACCACGTAGAAGGCTGTGTCATTAACCACTACACTACAGAGCTGTATATTCCATGGGTGTCAGTATAGCCTCTTGTATCTATCCCAATAAAAATATTGTAATTCAGAGCATTTATTTGTAGAAAACAACAACTGGTCAAAATAACCATTAAAAATGCATTGTTATTAGACCTCAAATAATGGAAAGAAAACAACAAAATACTAATGTTTTATGTTAGGAAGAGTTCAGAAATCAATATTTTATGGAATAACCCTAATTTTAAATCACAGCTTTCATTTATCTTGGCATGCTCTCCACCAGTCTGTCACATTGCTGTTGGGTGACGTTATGTCACTCCTGGCACAAAAATTGAAGCAGCTCGGCTTTGTTTGATGGCTTGTGACCATCCATCTTCCTCTTGATGAAACTCCAGAGGTTTTCAATGGGATTTAGTGCTGGAGATTGGGCTGGCCATGACAGGGTCTTGATCTTGTGGTCATCAATCCACACTTTGATTGACCTGGCTGTGTGGCATGGAGAATTGTCCTGCTGGAAAAAAAAAAACTCAGAGATCGGGAACATCAGAGCAGAAGGAAGCAGGTGTTCTTCCAGGATAACCTTGTACATAGCTTGATTTATGCGTCCTTCACAAAGACAAATCTGCTTGATTCCAGCCTGGCTGAAGCATCCCCAGATCATCACCGATCCTCCACCAAGTTTCACAGTGGCTGCGACAAAATGTGGCTTCTAGACATTAGACGACTAGGTGTTGGGAAAAGCTGAAGAAGATGACCTTACTCCATTCCTCTATGGTCCAATCCTTATGGTCCTTTGCAAACTTCAGCCTGGCCCTTCTTTGCTTCGCCTGTTTCAAAACATCCTCGCGATGCACTAAACCCCATTGAAAACCTCTGGAGTTTCATCAAGAGGAAGATGGATGGTCACAAGCCATCAAACAAAGCCGAGCTGCTTCCATTTTTGTGTTTGCCATTCTTTTTGTAGGTCACTTGATGTCATCCTACGGTTGTTGTGTGACATTTGAATGAGTTGACAGTCATCTCAGTGAGGGGATAGTCATTTTTGCACTCTGCCAGTCTGTAGCTTTGCTGTCCTTAATGTCTGTTGCTTGACCTTGTTCTTATGAACAGCCGTCTTTGAAGTTTTCAGGATGGAAGCAACCTGAAGCACACTGTATCCCTCTGCCAGTAAAGGCAGAATTGAACCCTTCTTTTCCTCACTCAAAGCTTTCTTTTCAACTCTTTTGTCATGCTGAATAACAGTTTTTTTATTCAATTTACCTTTAAGGTACTACTTGCGCTGATGTTGCCATCCAGCTGGTCCTATTGCAAGAGGATTGTGATGACCACAGCAGTGGTTTTTATTCTTTTCTGTTAAATCAGATTTGGTTCAGGTAATCACCTAATCAGTACTTCATTAAGTAAAATGAAATGTGCCTGTGTTGTAATTTAACAGACACTGGAATGGAATGGCTGCCATATATGTAGAGGAGGGGTCTCTTAATTTTTTCTAGAGCTGTATTTATATTTTTATATTTCTTAAAAGTTCTATATTTCTTAAAAATATTTCTCAACATCGATTAAAAGTCACCCTTTAATAATTTATTGAGTGTCAGGGTTTCAAAGGTGCACTGTGTAGAATCCTGCCTCTAACATTTACAAGACTAAATTCTACCAATAACATGTCATACCCAAACAAGATTGGAATAGGATTAGCCAGTCCAGGATATTTTGG
Organism: Esox niger; assembly: GCA_016801105.1. Lineage (NCBI taxonomy): Eukaryota > Metazoa > Chordata > Actinopteri > Esociformes > Esocidae > Esox > Esox niger. The sequence continues at coordinate 15,213 of JACXGJ010011874.1, read as the reverse complement.
GTGGGCACATTGTACTGTGAGTGTATAAGCAATTGTGAGGAGATTATACGTCGGACTGGTGAGAAAGTTTAGATGTGGAATATCTCATGGACAATTTTATACAAAAATTATATTTAAAAAATGAATTAAAAACATGAAATCTCTTATGGCCATTTATGCTTGTTTTTATGATAATAGTAATGGAACAAAATGTAAATCAACCATTTGTAATTCAGTAAAATTATATAATTGGTGAGGGGTTTGAATATTTTTGCAAGGCACTGGAGATAAATATGGTTTAAGGACTTCAGCATGCTCAATTACTAATATTATGTTTCATATTATATAAAGATAACCCGTTTATAACCCGGTCCATAGTTTACAATAAAACACAGTATGTCTTTAACACAATGCACTGCTTAATAAACAGAAAATTGTTAAATTTGAACACTTTCTAAAATTGTGATTAATTGCTATTAACTTCAGAAGATTATACAGTATTTAATCATAATTATTTTAATAGTTTGACAGTAATAGTTTAGTGGTCAGTATGTTTAAGTGGACCCTTTGCTTGCCCTCTGTAGTGAGAACATCCTTGTATGACATTTATGTAAATCTACCCAATGGAAATAGTCAATTCACATAGTGCTACCTCATACATCATTAAACAAGACTGGTTTTATGACCATCTGTATAATCCATTCAAGAACCTGAGCCAATCGTTAATTTAATGAAATGTTAAATTTAATGTGCAGAGCCAGTCAATTACAGTGCCCTCCAGTAACATTGGCACCCCTTGTAAATATGTCTGAGACAAATATTTATTGTTTATTCACTAGATCTATCATTGAAAATATTAACAAAAATCCAAACTTTATTTGAAGTAAAAAAACATTGGTAGAAAAACAAAATGCTCATTATAAAACAATATATGTATGCCACAACTAATGGCACCCCATCCATTCAATACTCTAAGCATAAACTGGGATCTTCCAGTTCAGCTGTTAATAGGATTTTCCAGAAATGTTCTTTGTTGCATCTCAGAGCAGAAGCCATGGTCTGCAGAGAGCTTCCAAAGCATCAGAGGGAACTCATTGTTGAAAGATATCAGTCATGGGAAGGGTAGAAAAGTGTTTCCAAAGCATTAGATATACCATGGAACACTGCGAAGACAGTCAACATCAAGTGGAGAAAATAACAGAGACATTACCAAGAACTGGAAATCCCTCCATAATTGATGAAAAGACGAGAAGAAAACTGTTCAGGGAGGCTTCCAGCTACAGTATAGGAGCTGCAGGAATTTCTGGCAAGTACATGCTGTGTTCGACATGTGACAACAATCTCCTGTATTCATCATATGATGCCACCCTATGGGATAGGGTGGCAAGACGGAAGCCTTTTCTTACAAAGAATAACATCCTAGCCCGGCTTTAGTTTGCAAGAACAAACATCAAACCTGCCAAAAGCACGTGGGAAATGTGTTATGGTCTGATGAAACCAATGTTGAACTTGTTGTCCATAATTCCAAAATGTATGTTTGGTGCAAATACAACACTGCACATCACCCAAAGAACATCATACCTACAGTGAAGCATGGTGGTGGCAGCATCATGCTTTGGGGCTGTTTTTCTTAAGCTGGAACTGGGGCCTTAGTCAGGGTGAAGGGAATTATGAACCGTTCCAAATACCAGGCAATTTTGGCACAAAACCTTCAGGCATCCGTTAGAAAGCTGAAGATGCTGAGGAAGTTCACCTTTCAGCACGACAATGACCCACACATCAAAATCCACAAAAGCATTGCTTCACCAAAAGAAGATTAACATTTTGGAATGGCCTAGGCAGAGCCCAGAACTGAATCCGTTGGGTGATCTGAAGAGGGTTGTACACAAGAGATGTTCTCGCAATCTTTCAGATTTGGAGTGCTTCTGCAAAGAAGAGTGGGCATATATTGCCACATCAATATGTGCCATGCTAAAAGACCCCTACCCAAAAAGACTGTAATAAAATCAAAAGGTGCTTAAGGGTATTATTTTAAGGGTGTGCACATTTATTATTATTTTTTTGTCCCCCTCAAAGATTTCAGTCTGTCTTTCAATTGATTTGTTCACATTAAAGGTGGAAAAAGTTTGGACATGATTTATCTTTGTGAAATTTCTTTACATCGCAAAAACCTGGCATTTTAACAGGGTGTGTAGACTTTTTATATCCACTGTCTAATAACAAATATTCCACTCTGGATACTATATATCCTCCAACAGCTTTATGATTATTTCAGTTGGTCTAATGTCAAGATGTACAGTGTATTTTATGGTTGTATTATATTTAGTAGTTATATTAAACTTGAACAGACTATGAAAATGAGTTACACGCAGAATCAGCTGTTCTGTTTGGCAATAGTAAAAAACGTGTAAGAACGCGTAAGGTGTAAGAAAGCCTATTTGGTCTTTTCAACAAGTGTTTCTTTGTCACTTAATATCATGCCATGTAACCAGAATCTACTGAATTATACCACTTTCTTTTACACACAGATTCAACAGGCTATTTATCTGTCCCAGAGAAAGGCACTTAACGGCAGAATGTTATTTCTTGCATAAAATGGCACTCTCCCACTTTCGTCCTCACTAGTCTAGTCGTGATGTGCCAGACTACTTCAACTATTTCCAGAATATTATTATGATTTACAGGATTGAAATACAGATACATGTGATTAAAAATAGCATGATGGAAAACAGAAAGCAGTTGTACCTGGTGTGTCTCCATTTGGCTTTGGTGGTTTGACAGTCTCGCCTAAGCTGATGCTGGCCTTGGTGGTGCTCAGCCTTCTGGGGTGTGGGGTGGTCATCACTGCAAATGTCCTTTGGGGGCTCTTTGTGGTAGTGGTGGCCACGGTAGTGGTCAAGGCCTTTGTAGACAGCGTAGAGTTGGTTGCGGTTTTCCCCTCACCGTCATCAAAGTTGTCCTCTGTCCCTGTGGGTCCCCAGTCAATATATCCAGCCACAGTTGTGGTCCTACCATCCTGAGATTTGTTGTCGTTGTCCCATTTTAGCTGTCTCCTCACCCTCAATAACAACCTCACCATGTCCGATTTGCTCCCCCTGGGAAGACCTACCACTGCTGCTGCCGCCACTGCCGAATCCTCTGCCTCAGTAGATATGTATTTTGACTGGCACTCCTTACATGGCTTTCCTTTATGAGCCAGTCTCCGGTACTTTTGTCCACTAATCTTTGGACCTGGCCCTCCCCTGCTGTCCATCAGTGGGACAGGATTCAGAAGCCGACGCACCAGTGGGCTCACACTCCTCCAGTGGAGCATGTTGGGAGTATCCCAGAAGGGTGCCGAGCGGGGCCGGGGGCGACTCACAGGTTTGGGGATGAGCTTAAACCCCAGACCCTGACTGAGGGGGCTACACAGGGAAAAATCCAGGGTGAGGTGGGTCATGGCCAGGAGTATCCACACCCGACATCCTAGACAACTCCTCGGCCGTAGTGCAGACATTGGACTGTGGAGAAAAGGAGAGAGATCTTTTTCAAAAGGGATACTTTTGGTTTTGTAGATGATAAAACGTCAGTTTTCCAGACATATATTATTCCTAGTTGTGGACAAAGCACTTGTAGTGGTGCTTCATGTGGTTTCTAATTTTGAGTTACTTCAATTAAACAGTTCTAAAAATACAGTGTATCAATCTAACATAATGCACTCTGGCATCGGTATTCTGCACTGACTTGAAGATGTTCTGCTCTGTGACCAAATAAACGTAGGAAGGTTCAATTTAACATGAGGTTAACATAGCACTTGCAATTACCAAGGTCACTCACTAAATAATGTATACAGTATGTAGTACATTTTCAAAGATTACACAATTAACCAATATTGTTTTTCAAATAGTACAATTATAACCTCCATTGCTTCAATCATTGTAATCTGTAGGACAATGTCCAGCATGATATTCAGCATAATCACAAAATAACTTAGATTCTGCTGGATTGCACTGAAGTGTCTTATCAAAGTGTACCTATTAAGGCCACATACATTTTAAGGCCTCTTCCAACGAGTTCACTCCCAAAAGATACAAAATATGTTTTTTCTAATTCTTAATGTCTCCACCAATTGATCTACTTATACATCAATGTACCTTTTTATTTTAAGCCTTTTTATCTGATTTGACATTACAAAATGGTACATAGGTATCCTAAAGATTGGATACATAACATATGAATACATTTATAATATCTGATTATGATGTGGCATTGTGAAAGAATCCCATTCTGTTAATGGTACCAATAAAAGCATTCTTTACAGATCATGTTCAAATCATCTACGTGGATCTTTATTGAGAAAAGTTGTATATAATGCAGATAGTAACTACTGATTTCAACTCTCGCCATCGGAATGGAATTAAGATCAGGACTAATAGCTAACCACTTTAGAACAATACAGTATTTTCTCTTTAGCCAATCCTGAGTGCTTGTGATGTGTTTGAGGTTATGGTCCTGCTGGTTATGGCCCTGCTGGTCCTTCGATGGAGACCCAGTGTCTATACTAGTATATTCTAGTTTGCACACATTGCACTCCAAAACACCTTAACAATTAGCTGATTTAAGGTTTCCTTTCATAACCTCCACTGCCCCAGTTTCATTGGCAGAAAATCAACTCAACAGCAATATCAAACCTCCCCCACATTTGACCATACCTAGGGAGTTCTTACTTTGAATGCTTCATTTGGTCATCTGTAAACAAAGTGCTGATTGGATTTTCCAAACAGCTCGAGTTTGGTTTTATCAGTTCACAGGACATTTTCCCAGACGGATTTAGGCTTATGTTTTTTAGTGAAGTTAAATCAGACTTTCTTAGGTCTCTCTTTCAGAGTGGTGTCTCCCAGGGATTCTTGGTTAAGTGTGTGGTGGATGTAGCGAGTTAAAACTGTTCATCAGGTCAGCTTCTAGATATTTAACAGTTGTGAGAGGTGCTTTGTCAACCGTTCAAAATAAGTATTTTCTGGATGGCTGATCACAGTTCCATGCACCACAGACTTCTTGAAAATACTGTAAAATGCATTTAGGAACCAATGTTCTCGGCAGATGGACTTGTAAGCTTGGGAATGTCTACGTTCTTCATTGTCTTGAAACTATGTACATGGAGCAGAATGGCAGTGGCAATGTGTACTGTAGACTGTAACTATCTGTAACTTATCACGGTAAAGATAAATATATATAAGCAAAGAAAATTCACCTGCCTCTAAACTGATTATTTAGAATTGTCCAGAAAAGTGCCAGGAATATTGTCCTGGATATTTTTTGGTTTGTAATGCAAAAATGAATTTCAGCTTTTAGACATTTATTGTCCAATGTAGTTGTGGACAAAAAATATTAAGTGGGTAACGTCTTCCTCCGATTTCAATGTATTTCTTATGAAATATGGATTTATTGAAATCAATTGGAATATTTTTGGATGCAATCTAGGATTGTCCAGCGGTTTAAGCTGCTGCCTTGGGAAAACATTCATTTTTGCAGATTGGGGTATAAAATCGTCTGATTAATCTTAACGAAATAAGTATATCCGTCCCCGCTGTACAGTATAATGAATAAAAGCATGACAAAAGCCAAAAAACTTATAGGTCTTCAAGTCCCTGATCAATTCTCAAATGTAATTAAATTACAAATAGTACATTTAAATATTGTTCTGTTTGACATTTTATTTTAAAATACTGACACTCAAAATCTATTAATATAAGGTGGCACATTCTCTGGAAAATGTCAAGTCTGTTGAACAGCTGTACATAAGATCAAAGAGCATTTAACACATGTTAGAGATAAAGTTCAACAAATTCATAGATTAGTAAAATGACATCAAATAATGTCCAACTGATTGGATATCCCAGTGACTGAAGTTGGTTCAGTAATCAGAATTTCACCCTTTGGGAGGACAATAATTGAACAAGTCCAAAGCAACATTGAATTGGCTCAAGAACAAAAATATGAATATCCTACAGTGGTCCAGGCAGCCTAATTTCATACCCATTGAAAATCTGTGACAATATTTTTCTCACTTATTTCCCAATATAAAATTACATTATACCTTATAAATGAGAGAATCGGCCATTGGTCTGAAAACATTTCCAAGCTGTGGTATATAAAGCCACATTATATGACCATTTAATAAATGTTGAAATGGCATGATATGATATTGAGGACCAAAGGAATAAAAATAAAATAAATAAAAATTATCAAATGATTACATGCATTATAAAATATGTTTTATTAATCAAAGTACTGGTATGATATGTCACACTAACTAAATGTAGTTCCTCATGGCTCTCTCCATCACAAGACATATTTCATAATGGTCTGTCATAATTTCATGGCCTGTTTTTCGCATGGGTTTTTTCATGATGATAAGGGATGCATCAATCCATGCAAGTGATTGGTTAACCTTTGCCAGTCATGGCTAGCCAAGATACAAATACATACTGATGATGATGACAGGCATCTTTGCAAGCGAGCAAAAGTTACGTTGTCTACCTGGCAACATCAACCTTGAGCTACTTAAAATGTGTTTGTTAAAAAAATATATATGCATGAGCAATATATAACTTGAAATAGTGACAGGCCAATTAACTAAATGTAATGCCCTCGGGGTATGTATTGACATTCCACAGTGAATGACCAGTGCACTGTCACTTCACTCCCAGCCACTGAAGTATTTAGGTCCTTTAATGTGATTGCTGCCTCTCTGGCTTTTCTCCTTCTTGTCACCATGTTTGAATGCAGGGTTTTGAGGCACAAAATCCTTTGGACAATGTTGGTATGGTGTCCCCTTCCTGATTGTTGATCCAATTGTGTTCAGTGGGATAGTCAAACACTTGATATTATTTGTCTCTAATGTCTGTAAAATGCTCTTTGGTCTTCATTTTCTAATTTCTGTGGGTTGTTATCCTGAATGTGACAGCAAATGTTATGATTCATAGGTGGAGTCAATGATAAGTAAATTGTGTCTGTGTTTGGGCACTTGCTTTCATCTGAGTTAACTGGGTGCTTCAGTGCACAGGAGTGGAATACTGATACAAGCAACATATTTCAGTTTTGTATTTTTCTTAAAAATATTACCCAAAATAAAATGTTCACCTTACATTAAGTGATGTTGAATAAAAGTGGACAAAATATATATATTTAATGTACCATTTGTAAGATTGGTAGATATTTGGTCCTGATCTAACAAAATGTATTCTTGTGTTCAATTCCAAGATGAACCTACAAACAGTGCCAGATATAGTCACATTGGAAGACAGGCAAATAGAGTAGAAATATACAAGGAAAGTTTTGAGAGAGGAACAGAAGCATTCAATTTGCAGTGTTCTCTATATTTTAACACTTCTGTTTCTCACTCAAAACCTTCCTTTTCAACTTTTTTGGACTCGTAATTATTTCCGCCGCTGTATTCTCTGATAATGGAATCAGTTCTTACCTGTACTGAATACAATTTTGCCAATTCAATAAGGAAATATTTAATAAACAAAAGCTCCCCATATGTTCCTATTCAGCCACATGGAATAATTCCAAAGTTTCAAGATTGTCGTACCACCTCATTTCCCAAAAAGTTGGGACGCTGTGTAAAATTGACATAAAAACAGAATTCAATGATGTACAAATCATTTGTACATCAGTGCATGAACTAATAAGGATTAGACGATCAAATGTGATGTTATCAGGAAGTGCTGCTTTGCAAAAGTAGTAACGTCTTGTGGGAATTGCAAGAAATCTACTACCACCAACCCACGACTATGCTCCTTGGAATTACCATAATACGTTCAGATGGTACTGTGAGATCATCATCATAGTTGGAATAGGCTTATTGATCTTCATACCCAGTAAGCTAAGTTGATCGTAAACAATATGCATTATTCAGCTGCTCTTTAGACATCAGGCAGATGTAAATAAGCCTAATCCATTCTGCTGCTGAAGACATACAGGGAATGAAATGACCTTGAAACTGCTGTGCACATCCGCATGGAGGACTTGGGCTTGAAGGTCAAGTAAACACTTCCCTAAATGGAAATATCAGCAAAGCGTTAACAAAAAGAATGTAAAAGAAAAAAGAGAGTCAAATGAAGAAATAGCACTCTGGCTTACACAGAAACACATGCACACACAAAACTTGTAGGTTATAAAGTGCATGATTATTTATTTAATGTTTTCTCTCTCTTCATGTCTATTGATCCTTGCTTCATGATGTGTGCAAAGTATGCCAATCTCAGACCCAATAGTTAGTATCAGACCAGACAAGAAAGCACCAGAATTACGAGACTATTCAAAAACGATCTACATTTCTGATCCAGTTTAACCCATCCACCCTGCCCTGACCAACACTGCCAGTGAGATATCTTGTTTAGCACAACCCTGCACAGGGCAGCAACAATCAAACTTCCAATGTAAATGCACAATCCAACCTAGACGAGGCACATTCTTAAATGCATGTTCTATTTATATTAATTAACAATGAATTTGTCTTTCTTTACTTCAACACTGTCTAATTTACAGTTTTAATGGTTACTCCTCCAAATGTGCTTTGGTATGAGGCAGGAACAATATATGCGTGGGTGTAAGAGAAGAGAAACGCAGACAGATGAATGCCTAAAAGCACTAGGAAAGCAGCAGGTGGCCACAGTGTGTTAGTGACCTCCTGCTGGGTGGCGGTAAACAATAGCGATTCACCATGTAGAGACTAACTAAAATCAGTGGCCAACATTCTGGTCAGAGGTGACATAAAGTCAGTCACCTATTCAGCTGTTATTATTCGGCGTGTTCCCGCAGTAAAAAGAGTAAAAAATCCAGGCTTTATAAAATAACTGTTTCAGTTACCTAGTAACATTTTGGACAACACATACCATTTCAGATCCCCCACTATCTTTAACAGTTTAGCAACGGATATTGTGGACTGAACGCTTTCTTTGTCTTCTCCATATGCAAACCCATCTGGATGTAGGAACTAGGGTGAAAGTTGACTTAGACCATATTGCTATCATCCTTTGCTCATTGGTCCTGTTTTTTGGTCCTTGACACCAAGTTATGTGCTGTTGTTGCTATTCATGGTTTTGTGCACAGCCCTTTCCAAATGGCAGACAAGACATAAATACCAGCTTTGAGACGTTCATGATGAACTGTTTTTGTTAAGACTGGGTGCGTATTCAATTCTGTGGTAATTTTAGACGCTGTGTGTTTGAGGCATTGAGCAACGAAACTATTAACAGTCAATCTTTCCCTATCGACTTACTCCCAACTCTTTCTCTTTTCCGATGCTATTTGTCAACGTTCAAAATATGTTGTCATGAATGTTTAGAGTGTTCTTTTTGACACACTGAATAATTTGAGACCTGTTCTGCCCAACTCCCGGGCATTGGTCTGGGGCTGTGTCTCAAGCCAACCCTTCCAGTCTTTTCCTGTTTTTGGGGCCAGCAGTTCTTTGCAGCTTATGAAACGCTACTTCCTTGGCTCTGTAGGTTTTGGCAGAGCTCCAGGATCAGCGGGGGCAACCTTTGAACTCGCCTGCCCCTCCCCTTTCTCGTATGTTTCCAGGCTGAAGCCACTCCTTCAGTCACGACCTGGCATGGCAGGCTTGCTTGTTATAGCCCTTACCTGGGTTCCTTATCAGCGCCCTGCCTTCTATCAGGTTTGTCCCTCCCTAGTGTATCTTGTTGGTCATTGCTTGGATCCCGTTCCTTTGTAACATAGTCCTATTTTTGTCTTGGTAAAGTTTTGTTACATTTTAATTCTTGGTTTATTAAAAGTTATCCACTATCCATGTGCACTGCCTTGTACAAGCATGTTACAACTTTCAAGGTATCAATATTTACTTCTATCTAAAAATCTAAAGAATACATCACCAAACAAGTATACAACGTGGTGAAAGCACAAGATTTTCAAGCAAAAATATAATGTTTATGTCATGACAGTGCGAGACACAGGGATTGGACAGAGCCAGTTTACTGAGCCCTGGAAGGCATTTCATAACAAAAAGTGGAAGGAAGTAAATAAAAATGGAAAAACCTGGGGGTAGGGAACAGAATCCCTCTCTTCTTAAGTCCACTCCCTGCTGCCCGGAGCTGCTTTCTTGAAGCCCTTTCATCCTCCCCCTGACAAGGCCACATTGGGGACACGTATGCTGTGTGCCGCCAATGTGGAGCTATCAGCTTGGCTGCGTTCAAGAGACCCAATTTGCAGCCCTGGGCAAGGTTGTTTTCCCTAGCACTGATACAGGAGGGGGCATTTGCACCACTATATATATACCACACTATTTATTATACTATATATTCTATTATACATGCACTATATACTGTATTTATATTTATTATTATTATTGTTGTTTCAATGTAGCTCACTTGGTAAAACATGGGGCTCTCAACACCAGGGTTGTGGGATTGATTCCTATGGGTGCAAGAATGAGAAAATGTATGCACTCACCACAGAACCTTTGTCTCTGTAAGACTGCTAACGTAAATGTTAAATATAAATAATTATCCATCAAATCCACAACAATTATGGATGTACAATGGCAGATATCATAAATACACACTGATAAATGTAATGAAAACACTTATAGAGAACCTAACTTTACACAGACATTCTCAAAATAATCACAGGCAAATTGCATGCAGTACAAAAACCTTTCATAAGAAATGCTGTTTCATTGCCTGTCCCTTTACTAGAACTCACTGTGAGTGGATTAACTAACTATGTGAGCCCTTTAAAAAAAACTTCAGACATAATTGACTAAAAGTCTATGAACCAAACGTCATTCAGTTGCCTACTATAATGGTGATATAAATTCTTCACACAAAAGTCTTTTGATAATTTGGCCATTACTTTATATTTAAATGCTCACAATGAACTTCCATTAAATCCTTCATTACATTTTGATACCTGTCACGCAAATATTTGGGATGTAAAACTCATTTAAATGTATGGAGGATATAGAGGATAATGTATAGTGGTAGGGCATCCAGGAAGCTACAGAGAGTTAGTGACAGTTGACTCCCCTCTGCCAGCTTTTGGCAGTTCACAGACTGTTTCTGCATCGGAGTTGGAGTTCAAAGATCTATTCACCGGCCACTGATGAACAGACCGCTTTAGTTCAGCATCAGCCTAGGGGTTGTCATCAAACATGAATGGCTAACGTTTCCTGAAAGGTCAAGAAACACATACCTCGGGTAAAAAATGAGCCCTGCTCAATGAATCACAAGTGGAACACTGGAAGTATCAGTATAATGGTGATTTAACAACTTTTTGTGAAAACAGTGGTACAATGTTTAAAAGGGGTAAACTTCACAAACACATCACACTAAATGACAGACACAATGGTGGCAGTGTCATGGTTTGTGAACGCTTTGCTGTATCAGGACCTGCACAAATTGCCATCATTGATTTCTGTTTTGTACCGGGGAATTCAACAGAAATAATATCAGGCCAGAATGACAATGATCCATAACAGACAAGAAAGTCAATGATTGAAAAACAATAACATTTTAAGCTTAAGAATGGCATATTCAAACATATTTATTGTGACCTATAATGTGAACAATTCAATTGAAAACCACACTGAAATCTTTGAGGGGGACAAATAAAAACTAAAAACTCACAATAACCTGGTTGCATAAGTGTGCACACCCTTAAACTAATACTTTGTTGAAACACCTTTTGATTTTATTACAGCACTCAAATCTTTTTGGGTAGAAGTCTATTAGCATGGCACATCTTTATAAGGCAATATTTGCCCACTCTTCTTTGCAAAAGCGCTCCAAATCTGTCAGATTGCGAGGACATCTCTTGTGCACAGCCCTCGTCAGATCACCCCACATATGTTCAATTGGATTCAGGTCTGGGCTCTGGCTGGGCCATTCCAAAATGTTTATGTTCTTCTGGTGAAGCTATGCTTTTGTGGATTTGGATGTGTGCTTTGGGTCATTGTTGTGCTGAAAGGTGAAATTCCTCTTTACTTTCTAACGGACGCCTGAAGGTTTTGTGCCAAAATTACCTGGTATTTGGAACTGTTCATAATTCCCTCCACCCTGACTAAGGCCCCATTTCCAGCTGAAAAATCTGCCCCAAAGCATGATGCTGCCACCACCATGCTTCACTGTGGGTATGGTGTTCTTTGGGTGATGTGCAGTATTGTTTTTCCACCAAACATACATTTTGGAATTATGGCCAAAATCAGACCATAAAACATTTTCCCATGTGCTTTTGGGAGACATGATATTTGTTTTTGCAAACTTCAGCCAGGCTTGGATGTTTTTCTTTGTAAGAAAAGGCTTCCATCTTGCCACTCTACCCCATAACCCATTCATATGAAGAATATGGAAGATTGTTGTCCCATGTGGCACACAGCCAGTACTTGCCAGAAATTCCTGCAGCTCCTTTAATGTTGCTGTAGGGCTCTTACACACCTCCCTGACCAGTTATCTTCTCGTCTTTTCATGAATTTTGGATGGACATTCTTGGTAATGTCTCTGTTGTGCTATATTTTCTTCACTTGATGATGACTGCCTTCAGTGTGTTCCATAGTCTATCTAATGGTTAGGAAATTCTTTTGTACCTTTCTCTGATATCTTTCAACAATGTGATACCTCTGATGCTTTGGAAGCTCTTTGCGAACCATGGCTTTTGCTCTGAGATGCAACTAAGAAAATGTCAGAAAAATCCTTCTACAACAGCTGAACTTTATTTGTGATTTATCAAAGTCAATTGAAACAATGGCAGGTGTGTAATGACTTCTATTTAACATGAGTTTGAATGTGATTGGGTAATTCTGAACACAGCCACATCCCCAGTTATAAGAGGGTGTGTACACTCATGCAACCAGGTTATTGTAAGGTTTTTAGTTTTCATTTTTCCCCTTTGAAGATTACATTTTCTTTTTTAATTGAAATTTTCACAATATAGGTCACATTAAAAGTGGACAAATTCTGAAGTGATTTATCTTTCTGATTTATCACAAAAACAAGGATGTGTAGACTTTTTATATCCACTGTATTTAGGAAATATGAATGTAAAGACCGTTATATATATATTTTTTTGTGCTTTCCTGTAATTTTGCATGTGATTGAATGTGGTCTAATAATGTGGGGGATTTTTCAATAAAATGCATATACAACCTTATGCTTATAAAAATATTAATGTGCAATGTATAATCACATCGTTTTATTATAAACTTATTAATGTGGAATCCACACACAGAAAGTGACTTCTGGGATAGGACAAATTACACAAACAATTTCTATGTTCATCATAATGTATGCACTTAATGTTGAGAACTATTCATGAGCAAGCAATTATCATGTGCCCAGAGAGTGGCGTTTCTAAAGTTTACTGCCTTTGTATCCACTGTTGGGATGTCCTGAGTGTGGCCCATGAGCTGATCATAAAGCATACTTTGTGATAAGAGATGACCTGAGTGTGGCCCATGAGCTTGACGTAACACCTACTTTGTGGTTAGTGATGGACATGATCCAAGTACGAACCATGAGGATGTCTTGAAATACTGTAGCAAACAATGAGCATTCAGGGAGGTAGATGATAAGAGTCATCCGACTATTCATCTGGTTGGGGGGGGTTGCCAACCAGATGAATAGTCAGATGGTGTGATGTGTGAAAGTTCTGTATAAAAGCCACGTTCGGGGTGTATCTGCAGAAGGACCTGGCTTTAATGTCTGTCGTTACTGTATGATTTTCATTAAAGTCTATTAACAAAGTCCTGAGTCAAAGTGCATTTGTTTTAGAAAAGAGTGGTTTATTTTCCACGGCAATAATTCAGCATTACTGGTTTCATATTGGCATTGCATCGCAATCATTCTCTCAGCATTCCCACATACCAGAGGGCATAAAAAAGATGCACATTATACATGAAGGTGCAATATATCTTACTAAGAAAAAAAAACAATGTAAAATAAGTAAAACAGAAATGATCTCTTTGATTTTGTCATCTGATTGGTAAATCAGAGGTCTGCCACAGTCACAGAATAGCTTTCTTGTGTTTAATATGCATCGTTAGCATGGTTCCTGGGAGTCAGTGTGAAGCAGAACAAAGGCAGGTCCTTCATCAGAGGCAGGCATTTGTGTTATGTAGTTCACTCAACCAGCCTCCTTGGTTAGCTCCTCACCATTTCACATCACTATCAAGAGAACTGTTATCAGCATCACCCAAAACGACCACTCCCACCACTGAGTACACATCATTTTCCTGCCTGACATAAAACTCCAAAGGTGCTTTTGTGAAGGTGACTCCTGTTAGCTTCTGTCCACTTTTGATCCATGAACAGTCTTTATACAAACAAGTCAGGGGAGAGCCTTTAGTCAGCATGAGTCCAAAATGTTAACCTTCCCTTGTTCTTTCATTTTCTCTCCGAAGAACGTTAACACAGACTTTTATGCCAGGACACATAGTAGGCGTCAGTGTTCATAGCCAATCATTACACAGACTTTTATAAGAAATAGTTTATCCTACAAAATATCTATGTGTGGCGTATTCCAACCTAAGACCCAAGGGTCTATTCAGAGAGTCCTATGACAGTCACATACACGGTTCCTAGTAGGTGGTATAGACAGGGTGTTTGGGACCCATCAGTAATGGAGCATCACATAACCTACCTAGTGTCCTTCATACAGAGATAGTTTAGTACTCTCATACATTGTGTCAAGCTTAGTTAAATTACTTTTCAGGCTCAATACCTATCACTTCGTTCTGTCGTCTGAAAAATTGAGGTGCATAGTCAGCTAAGTTTCCACTGAATCACTTTTTAGTCTTTGTGTGAAAACAAAAAAGGTCTCAATAATTAGTAAGCTAATCATCAAGCCCTAATTTATTTAATAAAATCAGTTGTGTTAGTTTAAAGTTAAAACTAAACATTTGAAAAGTCTGGAGGGCTCAAAGAAAGCATTGAGTCCTCAATCTCCCCTGCTCACGTTCCAATTTGAAACACTATTATAACGATCTCTGTATTTTCAAGACAATGAAAACCTTAACAGTTATTACAATTTGCTGATCGAATGTGTCATGTCCTGGCTATGCCCCTAGCCATCTTTGCGCTGGCTGGGGTCATAGTCAGGACATGGCCAAAAGAGGTGGCTCTAGCCACCTCTATGTGCTTTGGTTTCCCCAATTGGAGGCAGGTGTTCGTTATTGCCTCCAATTGGGGAACCTATTTATGTTGAGTGTTTTACCACAGTGGTGTGGTTTATTTTGGT
>JACXGJ010011873.1:0-18984 GCA_016801105.1 Esox niger | reverse complement strand
ACCAAAATAAACCACCACTACGTGCACAAACATTCAACATAAGTAGGTTCCCCAATTGGAGGCAATAACGAACACCTGCCTCCAATTGGGGAAACCAAAGCACATAGAGGTGGCTAGAGCCACCTATTTAGGCCATGTCCTGGCTATGGCCCCAGCCAGCGCAAAGATGGCTAGGGGCATAGCCAGGACATGACAATTACATTATCATCAGACAATGAATCTGTCTAATGGAAATGTTGTCCTGTTAGATTCATTGTCTAATGGTAAGGTGGTCCTGTTTGATTCATTGTCTAATGGTAAGGTGATCCTGTTAGATTCAATGTCTAATGGTAAGGCGGTCCTGTTAGATTTGTAGTTTGATGATAAGGCAATCCTGTTAGAGTCATTTACTAATGGTAAGGTGGTTCTGTTAGATTAACTATCTAATTGTAATGTTGTCTTGTTAAGGAAAACATTACAAAATCTAACAAGACTACCTATAAATGTAACAGGACAACCTTATCATCGGGCTATGAATCTAAAAGGACAACATTACCATTAGTCAGTTAATACAACAGGACCACCTTCCATTAGACTATGAATCTAACAGGACTACCTTACCATTAGAGAGTTAATTTAATAGGACTACCTTATCAGACTATGAATCTGTCTAATGGTAAGGTGGTCCTATTAGATTCGTAGTCTAAGGTAGTCCTGTCAGCTGCTTCAAAATCAGCTTAAGGTAACGAGCTCTGTCTTCTAATGGAGACTGTCACTTTCAAGTCTCTAACCTAGGTTTCCCATCCAGCAGGAAAACCAATATATATGAAGTGATCATTTGTAGGGAAGCCAAGAGGTCTGAACCTTTCTGGTTACTTGGTGTTAGGTTATTGTTGTTTTATTAGTCCGTTTGGGGGTCTCCCTAAACTACAACTGTATTACAGAAACCACACTACTTTTTAAACCAGTCTAGTGAATTCTGAGAAACCATTACTATTTGACAAGAAGTCCAGACCGGAATGGCGGAGGGGGGGCACTATTGTTTTTGGTTACCCATAATAATGTGCGGCTCATATTTCCAGTATGAATGCATTACAAGAAAGG
The DNA here is from genome assembly GCA_016801105.1 of Esox niger. Classification (NCBI taxonomy): domain Eukaryota; kingdom Metazoa; phylum Chordata; class Actinopteri; order Esociformes; family Esocidae; genus Esox; species Esox niger. The sequence goes on along the minus strand of JACXGJ010011873.1, from coordinate 17,901 downwards.
ATGTCATATCTTTATCGACACCATACAATTTGTGAAGAAAGACATCAGCAATCAGTCAAAATCAAGAATGAAGAAGAGTACATGAAGACATTGGAACTGATAAAGGTACGAATTGATATTAAATAATTATTTGCTTTGGATAGTTTTTGTACATGATGTGGCAAATCGAGAGCGCAACGCTCTCGGTCCTTTTACATGCATTTAGTGTCGTTTTTCCTAGATACTGATCTCGGTTCAGTTTCCCATTGACCCTACCCGAAACCTAACCTGAATCAGTAATGCGTGGAGTGTTTCAAAACAGATCCTAAATCAGTGACTAAGCTAGCAACTTTAATCCTTCCCCCAAAATCTCACGTGTGGATGCAGCATGGTTTATACTTCACTTGAAAGCAACATGAGCGGAATACAAACACAGCATTTTTAAATTTTGCTGTAAGTATTGATTTAGCTAACATATTTATTCAGGAATAAAGTTTTAGTAGAGGGTAACATTTTATAATGTAAGATCCTTTCATGCATTGTCAAGCTATTGCACAATGGGTTAGGTAGGTTGCAATTTTCCATGCCTATTGTATAGCTAGTTTTATTGGTTAGGTAACGCTAGCCAGCTTGTTGCTATACTTTAAACTAACTGCAGCATATTATCAAATTAGAGATAAGTAACTTGCAAATGGTTGTATTTTCTTTGTTTTTTACACCAGTAATTCACATCGTCATAAGCTGAGGCGAGCTTCTTTAGCTAGCGAGCAAGCGACGTTAGCTAGCGAGCGATGAGGTACACGTTGTGTACCTCACTGTCCCCGGTGTCCTAGATAGCTTTGCGTCAAAGGCAGATTAATGTGGATGAGCCACGATGTTTGACCTGTTAGCTAATTTCTGGTCTCAAAAATAACTCGGCCAAGGGATGTTGCGGTAGCTGGCTACATTTCACCAATTAGGGTTAACTGCTGTAGGTCTAATTAGTTAGTTGCGTTGTCAATACAACCGCAATCTAAATTAGCTTGTTAGCCACATGCAAACGTTTTGTACTGTAACCTACATCACAATCTATTTCGTGTGCTAACAAATGTATGACTGCTAGTGAACTATTATGGTGTGCAGTAATTGCATTTTGAAATAGTGTCAAAAATACAATGTTGTGGCCGCTGTGGTACCAGGTTTTTGAGTAAAGAAATTAATAAAACAAAAAATTCAAAGGACAGTATGTTTTTTCTATACTTTCTTATTAATGACAACATCCATGTGAATGCCGTAACATGTTTTTATCACATTGATTTGATGAAATTTACACAAATATCATGGTTAAAGAAACACGGCCATCACTGTATTTTAACAGAAGGCCCTTGACGGCTGGGCCGATCTGAGTTGTAAAATGGTTAAGGTCATTCATTTAATTATATACTAGTTTGTTGCAGCAGATTGAAGTTTTGGTTATTAATTTCAGTGTAATTTCTATTCAGAACTAATTGTGTCAAAACAAATCTGTCCAAAGGTTAAACCTGCGGTTAGTTCTGATCTAGTGGAATTTATCTGTGGGGAGAGAACATAATTTAGCTAGAAAACATATTATTTTGATAGAGCATATATAACATTTAGCTACTGCAGTTTATTTATCCACCGTACCAGTCAAAAGTTTGGACATACAATTTTATCTGGGGTGTAGGTGTGTCCAACCTTTTGACTGGTAATTTATATCTTGTTGATGTCCATATAATTATTAACTAAAGTTTTATTAGAATATGGAGAAAACCAGAAGCGTCTCCTCTTTTTCCAAGGTATATACTGTAGCCAGCCATGTAAGTATTTTTGTTGAGCAGGCTTTTCCCTTGGCTTTCATGTGTTTCTCTGATTGTTATGAAATCTGTATAGACCCATGAAAATCAAAATCTACAATATAATGCCCCTAAAGCATTGTCATAACTTTATGTATTTTCAAATAGGCAATGTTTTTAAATGTTGATAATTCTATATTAAGGAATATTTAGAATTAGTTCTGACCATGACTATAATTTAGGTAGTTGAAACACAAAATGTGAAAATTAACAAAGTTTTTATAACCACATTCAAAAACAAATATGCTTTCTTATTCTGAGTAGAATATTGAAAAAATTAGCAATATTGTGAAATCAAGAGTTGTTATTTTCATTGATTTATTAAAATAAATTGATAACGATATTTAACAAATTATCGCTCACCCTAACCTTGTGGCTTGACGGGTCCACTTTTAGAACCATCAGACTAAATAGTGAACTGCATCTTCAAGGTTCTGTGGATTGTTTTCAACTAGCTGCTCTATGTAACTTTTTTACCGTGTTATTTTTACCGGCTGTTATACCAATAAGAAACAAAACACAAAAAAACATTTTGACTGCCCTAAATCCTTCATTTAGATATGTTTACATTTCCATTTTACAGATGAACATGGAGGACAGCAACAGTGATTTTCAAAACAATGTTGACAGCTCAGCTGCTTCGGAGTCTGAGTATGAAGCTGACTGTGACAGCTCCAGTGAAAGCTCTACAGCTGAATCTTCCCCACAGAAGAAAATACTAAAACCTCAAGAGAACTCGTCCTTCTGCAAGAAACCATTATGTCCAGTTGGGTGTTTGGATGATGGTTTGAGCAGAAAGAATGGCTTGGTATAATTCACTGAGAAATTGGAGGGAGTGATGGCATTCCTACATATTTAACTCATACATTAACATTTGCGTTTCTCTGTCTTCCACTGATTAGCTCTTATCAGGTGTTCATTGTGTAAAAAACTGACTACCACAGTTTGAAGTTCAAGCCTTGACTGTGCTTCTGTCTTACATATAATTGGTGCAAATTGACCAGCATTGCCTAGAAGGGTGGTAATATCATCATTATAAACATGGGTATGTGCTTGTTACTTTGCATTCCAGCATCTATGTTAGATGAGCTGGGAGCCAAGCTGAAGTTTTTGGCCAAATTTATGCGTATCGGTCCACATGCCTGGTTATGTCTACTTCCTGGTTGTGAGTGTATGTAAAAAGATTGGGTGTTGATTTGTTGTTTATGTACTGTCTGTACTGTATATTTTTTTTCAGGCACGAAAAGAAAAAGACAAAAGAAAAAATGCACAACAGAATCAAGATTGATAAAACACAAAGAGTTATTATTATTGGAGTTATTGGAATGCAAGGTCAGAGACCAGCAAATGTGCATTAAAATCCTGTTTTTCAAAACCATTTCCAAGAAATCCCCATGTCTGGTATCAACTGATGAGAGAGATGGTAAGGCCAGACCAAATGTTATTGTAAAAAAAAAAGCACCAAGTCTGCTGATGACAAATGGATGTGGGACAAAAAACACTATTGTATTTATTGTGCCAAACCTAATGGCAAAATAGCTTGTCGCCTAGAAAGGAAACATGGCCAATAGATTGCCCGTGCTCTCAGTTTTCAAAAAGGCTCAAGATGCAGGGCAGTGTTATTAGAGGAATTGCGCAGCAAAGGGGATTATGAGCATAACCTAAAGGTTCTTGAACAGGGGGAGGGAGATCTGGTCACCTGGAGTCAACCAGAAGCCAATGTGAAAGCAAGTGATTACTTACCATGTCCACACTGTTTAGGATTCTTTGTTTAAACTGATTTATGGAAACATGAGGCGTCATGTAGAGTCAAAAAATATGAAAAAAAGAAGAGGATTCAATCTAGTGTGTCAAGACTTATTTCTCCAATTCAGTGCTTCAGAAGGGTGCAAAAGTATACTGCTTACAATGAATCAGGATGAGATAGCCCTTCAGTGTAAAAATGATCCACTAATATGTACTTTTGGGGATATGTTATATGAAAAACACGGAGAGAACAAATTCCAGCATGTTTATATCAGTAAGAAGATGCGTGAACTTGTGAGATTCATGCGTGCTGTGACAGAGATGGATCCAAAGGTGCAGTCACTGCAGGATGTTTGTGCACCAGCTCAATTCAGGTTGGTAGTATCAGGGGCCAGGAAAGTGGCTGGGTACTTGAGTGACCAAAACGAATACAAAACACCTTCCCCGGCATGCAAAATAGGTTATTCGCTGAAAACTGCTGCAGGATTACTAGCATGTGAAAGCATGATGAAAGGGGACAAATGCACAGAGACCAGTGCAAAGAATTTCATTGAGTTGCTGGAAACAAGCTGGAATACATATGTTTCAAGAGGTGCATTGAATACTCTTAAACTAGCGAAGTGGATCAAAGATGACTTCATCCCCCTTACAGAAGATGTAAAGAAACTTCAAATTCATCTTAGGTGTCTGCAAGGTGATGCAATAGAACAGCTATCAAAAACATCTGATCCTAAAGCATGGGTTAGAATAAATCAAAGCATGCTTACCGACATTATTTTGTTCAAGAGAAGGAGGGAGAAGCATCAAAGTTACTATTACAAACGTACGCATCAACGAACAGAGCCTCTGGAAACCCAGACATTTACAACAGCTAGAGCAATCTATAACTACAAATTTCACTCGTCTGGAAATAAGAGGCAAACAGGGGAACAAGGTTCCTGTACTTTTCACAGACCGTATGGTGTCCTCAGTCAACATCCTTATTCAACATAGGAGCCAGATGGGAGTTCCTGATGAAAATCCTTATGTTTTTGCTAGATTGTCGGCAAAAACATGCATTAGGGGCTTTGACTGTCTTCGACACTTTGCCTCTGCCTGTGGAGCGGAATATCCAGACAGCCTTCTGTCAACTAAACTTAGAAAACAGATAGCAACTCTTTGCCAGATGATGAGCCTTCAAGACCATGAAATGGACCAGGTTGCTAAGTTTATGGGTCATGACTATCTGAGAATACCATGCAGCTTGCCAAAGTAAGCAAATTGCTGATAGCAATTGAAATGGGACCCCATGCATACAATGACAAGTCTTTGGATCAAATTGAGTTCTTCACATTCACAAATGTCACCGACGGTGCTTCAGAACTCCCTCAGTTCGGTAAGTTCAGATACACCGAGGCTGCTATTGCAAAGCAAGGAGCTTATGTTGTTGCTTGCTCTGATGTAGCTTGGTTCTTGATCCTTTGTATGTGTCATATTTTGTTTTCCAGACAAGAATGTGGAAGGACAGGATAAATACAAAGGCTCAATATCAAGGGACCAAAAAGAAGCCCAGCAGCACTCAGATACAATATTGGAGGCCAGTGAGGATGCTTCAGAACCCACACAGTCTGGTAAGTTAGGGTAGAAATGATCACCAGCTAAATCCTGGTAGATTTTGACAATGGGTTCAGCAGATGGTTACAAACAGCATTCTGAAAGGTTATTATCCATAGCCCCAAAAACCTTTTGCCAAGGCATGTGCATGTCTTAATGTTGCTGGATGGGTTTTCTGGTGTTCACCTACTCCAATTCCTAAAAAGTAGTTTTTCTACTATAACCATGATATACGCTCAACCAACACATTGAATTGGTAACCTGTTATGTCAGACAAAAAAGACTGGTTCTGATTAAATGAAGATTTAATTGTATCCAGTGATGTGCCAAAACATTTTAAGATTAGATGCTAAGGGTACAATCAGTTCTTATAGGCAATGTGTTGGATGCAGGAGAAATGGGCAGGGCTAAAGACCTTAGCGACTTTGACAAGGGCCAGATTGTTATGGCCAGACGACTTGTCCAGAGTATCTCTAAAACGGCAAGGCCTGTGTGGTTCTTCCGGTCAGCAGTGGTGAATGCCTACCAACAGGTTTGAGGAGGGACCAGCGCTGTTTTGGCAGCATGCAGAGAACCAACAGCTTATTAGGCAGGTGGTAATAATGCTTTGGCTCAGCAGTGTATATTTAAATAGATAGTTTAGAAGTAATATTTTGGTCTACTTGTTCTTTAGTTTGTCTGGAGACTTTTCTATGACTAAAAGTTCATTTTGTGAGCTACCCCAGTACCTGCCTGTTTGGAAATTTCGTGACACAGCTGTCATTCTGTGTCAGGTTGAGAATGGTTTTAGTTTTCTGTCTGGAGTAAGCCTATATGGCAATGCATGTGTTAACTGTGTTTTACAGCAGCATTTCTTTCACTTCATCCATATTATCCGACGGGTGCAGATGGGATTTTATTGGTCCGTGTTATGGAAATGAACTGTACTTCTTCAAGAGTTCCTATCGATAGAATTACCATCACAGCAGATGTAAAACGAAAAAAAATTATTACAAGAGTCTATGTTATAAAAAGTGAACATAATAAGATTGGCTGAAACTCCTGGCTCTCCAGTAGGTGGGCCAAGTGGCACCCCAGGCTCACCCATGCCTATGCACCTGATATTTTTTAGGCAAGCAAGAAGTAAAAAAGCATGCCAGAAAGTCAAGACCAACACAACAGAAAGTCTTGGATTCAGGATCCATGGCCAGCGAGGGTGCCTCACAAGTCACACAGTCCAGTAAGTTGGGGTACACCGAGACTGCTTTTGTAAAGCAAGAGTGCACTCAGATATCACTGTCTGGTAAGTTGGTATGGGGGCAGTTTGAAGCTGCCATTTCAAATATTTATTCATTTTATATATACACACACACTAAATTATAATTATATTTATAATTATAGGCTAAATTATAAGACCACTTAATTAGAAAAGTATAAAGGGGAAAACAATGAAGATGGAATGGATGACTTAATTTAGAAATAAATACCCACAGCTTGTCCATAGTATTTTTTTTTCTTAATCCATAACTGCCGACCCACCAATTACCAGAAACACATTACTCACTAAACCGGCTAGCTGATTTTGGAACAGCGGGGAACTGTAAAATACTTGGAAGACTGCCTGGAACTAGACATGGATAGCAAGTGGCTGGCTACCTCTGTTCTCTGATTTCTGCTCCCTCCCTTTCCGGTTTCAATTAGGTTTCAGGATAATGACTTTTCAACAGAAGAAACCCTGGAGCAGCTGTGAGAAAGAGGCTGTGTAGAAGCATTTGGCGAAATTTAAGGCACTAAAGAAGGTTCCTGGAAAACGGGATATTCTGTTATGTAAAGGGTCAGAGCCAGCACTCGAAAACAGAACTTGGACAGACATAAAAAAATCTGGTGCATAACACAATACAAACAGAAAAGAAAAGGCTAATCTCAGCCAGCAAAAGGCTAGTCTGCGATGAAAGTGATGTTTTCAGAAGAGAAACAGAATTGTACAATTCGAAAAAAGGTTTAGACATTGTTCAAAAGATGCATTCTAGTTAAAGCTGGTAACCTGGTTATGCTCTTTAGTTTAATTTTTTCAATTTTTGTGGTGATAAACTGAGCATGTCAACCCTAGCAAATCAATAATTTTCTTAGCATTTTTAATTTATCAATGAACATTTATTGTTGTACAAAGAAATTTCCATTACTCCTGTTATGACGGGATGTATGGCTGGTTTAAGATTACAGCCATCTCACACCCAATTATTACTGTATTTTGCACTTAATTGGCGAAAAGAATGTAACATTTTCTAAGCAATATTAATTATGTATTCATCTGCTTTCTTAGGTTTATCCTTACAAGTTTTGTTTTTTTGGACAAGCAGTGCAAAAAATAAAGATATTTGGTTAGAAGTGCATAATGTACATCTAAAGTAACAATTTCTACAGGCCAATTGAAAGTTTCTTGATTGTTTTTTGTGTGCATTCTACAGTCGTCTTGATCCAATATGTTTAAGTTAGTGAGCTTTAACATTAATAGTACTTTATTTTGTAGTGTAAAACCATGTAAAATGCTCTTTTTACTTAAGACAGCATGAACAGAATGATCACATGGGTATTTTAACAATCTGCTATTCTCTAACATTTAATCACAGGATTAGTCAGAAATATCTTAAAAAGTATATTACAAGTTCATTTAAATTCCCTCCAATATCTTAAAAAGTATATTACAAGTTCATTTAAATTCCCTCCAACTTTATAGGGGTAAGGTGGAGAAACTGGATGTTCTGACTGCAACAACTGAGTAAATTGCTGATTTTCGTTAGGGGATATGCAATCCCACAACTGCCTAGCAACCATTGGTCCTCACTAGACTAGCACTCTACATGGATATATTTTTCATCAGTTTTTTCAGGTTTTGAAGTGATTTCTGTGTTTGTGGAAGAACATTGTACCGGGATGAGGTGCCTGTTACTTAATAATTCTTTCAGAATAGGTGGTCCTCGTTTGAATGTGTAATTTCAAGGTCATGAGTTTCATAGAAAGACGTGTGTGTGTCTTTCTAGGCCGGGGCAAGTCAAGGCTTGCACCCGGGTACCAAAGGCGGAAATCCCAGGGGTGATGGGGGACATGACACCCCCATCCTGGGGAAAACTATGATTTGCATAAATCTAGACATGACTATGTAATTTCAATGATAGTAATAAGATGCAATGAAAGCACTTGTGCTGATTATAGACACGTAATAGCGCGTTTAAGTTTCAAAAGTTTGCGACACAGTGGTGTGATCCGCTGCTCCTCTGCACTGACACATGATGCCGGTATGCGCGGTGTGGGAATCTGACAGTCTGTCGTTGGTGGTTGGCTTTAAGTAAGTAGTTCAAACAAAGGATATGTTAGACATTTCTTATATCACTCAATGCAATAAAAAACAATACCCGTCACCAGCCTGCATTGAATAGTTGTAATGTATTTTAATCTTCGTTACGTTAGCTGATATTTGCTAGCAAGCTACAGTAACATACCAGCTTTTGCAGCCAATAACAGAAGTTTGCGGTGCAGTGTATGTAGTGTTCTTTAGTTGGCAAGGTGACAGTGTTCGTGCACGGTCTGAAAGGCACTCAAAACACGTAGCTAACGTGAGGCTCAATCTAGTACATTTGTTTTATGTTCATAGGGTTCACACGCAATAGCTGATTTTGCAGAGCTACGTTAGCAAGCAAACCGATGGTGTCAAACAAAACAGTATTACAGCACTATTTTCGGTGTCCCCCTCAAATATTTATGTAACTGTCTCTTCCATAATTTATATCAGATTTTCACGCATGACAGGTACAATCCCCATTTGGCACCTTAAGATTGACTACCTGCCGGTATGTACATTTATGGATGTTTCACGTCATAATGACACTGAATTCGCTTGCTATTGTGACGTATTCCTGTGGAAGTATATGCATTCTGAGTCACTTGGCCATTAGTCGATCAACACAGCTGAAGAGAGGCCACGATTACCGCGTACAGGAAAGTATTTACACAATTAGTCCGTATGTCAGATTCGAATAAAAAGCGGTGCAAACATTAAAAAGTGCAATATTTGCAAAGAAAATAAAGCGTCATCCAACATTACCAGCGTAATGAAGATAGAGCCTGTCAACGTCAAACGAAGGTTGGTTACACTCATTTTGTCTTCTGAGATAAATGTTTATACAATACATTTAAAAAACAACACCATGTGATAGCAGTGGCCTAAAAAGTCATCGAAAACTTTTGACAGTGCAGTATTTATTTAGATTTCTTCATGAACTTTGGCATTAGTCATGCTATTTGCTATAGTCTCAAGTGCTTTAGACAATCAGTAAGGGGGTTATTTTACCCGTCTTACAGATCCTACTGGTGGATAATCATATTCACGCCTAATCCCAGATTTGTTAGTGTTGTCTTGCCAACTCCTGGGTTTTTGTTAAGGCAACTCCTATGGCAACTATGGTTGTTGTCATGGTAACTGCTATGGAAACTTGCGGTCTTAATTTGTAATGATGTTTTTTCGGAAGTAGGAGGACACGCTGAGGTGGTGGTGGGATCTTTTTCATGGAATGTTCCATCCTTGTCTTGACTTGTTGTGACTTTCATGTACCCTTTAAGGTTGCTGTTTTTCACTCAAGTCAACCAAGGAAGTAGGAGGACACTCTGGGGTTGAGGTGGGATGTTCTTCTTGGAATTTTCCATCCTTGTTTTGACTTGTAGTGACTTACTTGCACCCTTTTGAGGTAGCTGTTTTTCACTCAAGTCAACCAAGGAAGCAGGAGGACACGCTGAGGTGGTGGTGGGATCTTTTTCATGGAATGTTCCATCCTTGTCTTGACTTGTAGTGACTTTCATGTACCCTTTAAGGTTGCTGTTTTTCACTCAGGTCGACCAAGGAGGAATGAGGACATGTTGGGTTGGTTGTGTGAACTTGGAATGTTCCATCCTCGTTTTGACTTGCAGTGACTTACTTGTACCCTTTAAGGTTGCTGTTTTTCACTTAAGTCAACCAAGGAAGTAGGAGGACACTCTGGGGTGGTTGTGGGATCTTCTTCATGGAATGGTCCATCCTTGTTTTGACTCGTAGTGACTTACTAGTAACCTTGAAGGTTACTGTTTTGTTACTCAAGTCAACCAAGGATGTTGGAGAACATGCTGCGGTGGTGGTGGGATGTTCTTCTTGGAATGTTTCATCCTTGTTTTGACTTGTATTGACTTACTTGCACCCTTGAAGGTTGCGGTTTTTCACTCAGGTCAAGAAAGGAGGAAGGAGGACATGCTGTGGTGTTGGTGGGGTGTTTTTCATGGAATGTTCCATCCTTTTTTTGACTTGTAGTGACTTACTTGTACCCTTTAAGGTTGCTGTTTTTCACTCAAGTCAACCAAGGAAGTAGGAGGACACGCTGTCTTAGTGGTGGGATCTTCTTCATGGAATGTTCCATCCTTGTTTTGACTTGTAGTGACTTATATGTACCCTTTAATGTAGCTCTTTTTCACTCAAATAAACCAAGGAAGTAGGACAACATTCTGTGGTGTTGGTGGGGTGTTTTTCATGGAATGTTCCATCCTTTTTTTGACTTGTAGTGACTTTCTTTTACCCTTTAAGGTTGCTGTTTTTCACTCAAGTCAACCAAGGAAGTAGGAGGATACGCTGTTGTGGTTGTGGGATCTTCTTCATGGAATGTTCCATCCTTGTTTTGACTTGTAGTGACTTACTAGTAACCTTGAAGGTTGCTGTTTTTCACTCAAGCCAACCAAGGAAGTAGAGAACACTCTGGGTTATGGTGGGATGTTCTTGGAATATTCCATCCTTGTTTTGACTTGTAGTGACTTACTTGCACCCTTGAAGGTTGCTGTTTTTCACTCAGGTCAACCAAGGAGGAATGAGGACATGCTGGGCTGGTGGTGTGAACTTGGAATGTTCCATTCTTGTTTTGACTTGTAGGGACTTACTTGTACCCTTTATGGTAGCTGTTTTTCACTCAAGTCAACCAAGGAAGTAGGAGGACACGCTAGGGTGGTGGTGGTGGTGGGGTCTTCTTCATGCAATGTTCCATCCTTATTTTGATTTGTAGTGACTTACTTGTACTTTTTTGAGGTTGTTGGTTTTCACTCAAGTCAACCAAGGAAGTAGGAGGACACGCTGTCGTGGTGGCGGGATCTTCTTCCTGGAATGTTCCATCCTTGTCTTGACTTGTAGTGACTTACTAGTAACCTTGAAGGTTGCTGTTTTCTTACTCAATTCAACCAAGGAAGTTGGAGAACATGCTGCTGTGCTTGTGGGATGTTCTTCTTGGAATGTTCCATCCTTGTTTTGACTTGTAGTGACTTACTTGTACCCTTTAAGATTGCTGTTTTTCACTGGTCAACCAATGAAGTAGGAAGACACGCTGGGGTGGTAGTGGGGTCTTCATGGAATGTTCGATCCTTTTTTTGACTTGTAATGACTGACTTGTTGTCACGGCCCCGGCCAGCTGGGGCTGTTCCGGTCCATGTTTTCTGTATGTCATTGATCTGTCTTGTCCTTGTTTCTGTTGATCAGTGTATTTAGTTCACCTGTGTTTTGCCCCCACCTGTTTTTGTTCTGCTTGTTAGTCTGTGTATTTAGTTCAGTTCTGCTCCTGTGTGCCTGGTTTAAGTTTTTCTTTTGTGTGTGTGTGTAGTGCACGGCACTCAGTTTTGTTTTACTTTTAGTTTACATTAAAGTCTTCCCTTGAACCCCTGCAGCTGCCTCCATCTGCCTTTTTGGATTTTTGTTTTGGAGTCCCCACACTGCCAGCGTGACACTTGTACCCTTTCAGGTTGCTAGTTTTCATTCATGTCAACCACGGATGAATGAAGACGTACTGAGTGAGGTGAAGAACTATATCATGGAGGGTTTCTTTCTTGTTTTGACTTGTAGTGACTTACTAGTAACCTTGAAGGTTGCTGTTTTTCACTCATTTCAACGAAGGTAGTTGGAGAACAAGCTAGGGTGTTGCTGTAATACTTACATTGGAATGTTCCATCCTTGTTTTGACTTGTAGTGACTTTCTTGTACCCTTTAAGGTTGCTGTTTATCGCTCAGGTCAACCAAGGAGGAATGATGACACACTGGGGCGGGGGGTGTGAACTTGGAATGTTCCATCCTTTTGTTGGCTTGTATTGATTTACTTGTTCCCATTTAGGTAGCAGATTTACACTCAGGTCAAGTAACGAGGAAGGAGTCCTTACTGGGGTGGTTGTGGGATTCAAAACATGGAATGTTTCAGTTTTGTTTTGACTTTTAGTGACTTCCTTGTTCCCTTTGAAGTTGCAGTTCTTCACTCAGGTCAAACAAGGAGAATGGAGGATATGTTTGGGTGGTGGTGGGATCCTAATCCTGGAATGTTCCATTCTTTTGTTGACCTGTTGTGATGTACTTGTACCCTTTAAGGTTGGCTTGGGCGTGCATGGCTGCATCTGGAAAATGCACAGTAATATTTATTGTTGATGTAACTGATGATGGTATCAGCAGGATGAATTCAGAAGTGTGCAGAAAAATTGTCTGCCAATTTACGGTGAAATGCATTGAAATTAATCGTGAGGATGTTTATCGTGCAGCAGGACAATGACCTTACTGCCAACAAAACAAACGACTTCATCAGCGGTTAACAGGGGAAGGTTTTAGACTTGCCAAGTCAATCAATTGACCTTTACTTAATAGAGAATGCATTTCTCTTCCTTAAGAGGAGACTAAAGGACAAAACACCCTGAAATCAACAAGATCTGAAAGATGCTGCAGTAAAATCTTGGAATAGAATCACAAATGAAGAATGTAACAGTTTGAAGGTGTCAATGGGTTGCAGGCTTGAGGCAGTTATTGCAAGTTAGGGTTATGCCACCAAAAATGTCATGTTATTTACTTTAACATTATTTGTTCCATTACTTTTGCTTAATAAAAAATGCTGTGGTCTAATACAAACTGTGATATGTCCTAAGTTGTTTCACACATCTAAATCTGAATACCAGGACATTCTGATCTCTTGTCTTATACACATCTTTTGATCTTAAGCCCACATTTCTTCAGTGACCATCAAATACAAAGGAATTTGCCTTGGCGTTTCAATACTTTTGGAGGGGACTGTACACCTCAATACTGTTAAATTGCATGAGGTATTGTAGTCCATATCATCTTCTGCACACACATCAATAAATTATATATATTTTCCTAGCAAGTAAAATTCCTGCTTTTCCTTGCTAGATGTTATACCTCCTGGCAATACTGTTGGAATAGGTAAAGATTTTTAATTTCCTTGTTTTTTTGCTGGTAGGCTACATTTGATTTCTGTTGGTCGCTGCAGCAATCGGCCCTTAGCAGTCGACAGCGTTGGTTACAGCTTACAGAATTACATTTAATAGATATGTTGCTTGGCTTCTCCACCATTTATGTAGTTTTCTTGTTTTAGTTTTCGGCAGATATCTGTCTGGACAATTTTCACACCAATAACGTAATGCCCACTGAGTGACAAGTTCCAAAGTTCCTCTAGAAAGGCCAAAATTAAGCCTGATTCCTTTCTAGGTATCTTCCTAAGAGGGGTGAACAGTCCTCTGGCTGTGCCAGGTGAACATATTAGGAGTCCAAATTGTAATAGTTAATCAATGCATGTGGGCTGAGCCCAGAGTCTATTTAAACCTAGTCCAGATCAGAGGCATGAGGACAGGTCAAACACAGACACACATACCGCTTCTAGAGCCCAGTGTCCTTTCAGATTTACTGCACTTATAGAGAAGACAAAATGCAATGGGCACTTTTATTAACATGTAAACAAAAAATGCACAATTACATGTTTGTCTGGATTTCTGTGATTCTGTCCATGGTCTCTTTGATCCTAAAATGATCAGTCCTTACTTGTGTGACAAACACTTATCAAAAGCAGTCAATAGGTAAAAAAAAAATCTAGGTTTCTCTACTCACTCATCTCCACTTCCTATTTCAGGATATCAAATGACTATTAAAGCCTAACCGTATCTGAACAAAGCCATAGAAGTTACAAGATAGTTGAGGAATTTACTACAAGAATGTTTCACCAAGCCATTCTAATTCTTATCACACTGCTCACTTAATCAGGAAGTGTTTATCTGATAAATGTTTGCTTCTGGGAAAGATTCCTCACATTCCCCTTTGACAGTTGTGTTGTTGTTTACTGTTACTCATCTCAGAGTCTATAGTTTATATTGTGGATCTGTCAGCCAAGCCGAAAGCTTCTCCACTCCTGTATTCTTCAGATAGTTCTTACTCAGATCCAGTTCTTTCTGGTGTGAGGGGTTTGACTTCAGAGCTGAGACCAGAGAATCACAAGCTTTCTCTGTGATTCCACAAACTGACAGTCTGGAAAAAGTCAATCATGATTTCACAATCTGCTTCTTACATTAAAATCCACCTTGTGAAGTGCTAAGTAAAATCTGTTATTTATGCCAAACTCTGTGATGCACTTTTAATTTTTTTGATGTTCTGTTTTCAAAGTCACAAATAAAACCCCAAAACAATGTGATGCAATTCATAATAACCCATCCACAACCAAATGGATGAAGTGAAATTGAAAGAGATTACAATCGGGACTATAGTTCTTAATAACTTTAAAATATCCTATTTTGATTACATCATTTTCATGTGAACTCATGTGATGGTTTGTGTGTGTGGGAGGGGTACAACAGCTCTGTACAACAGAGTACACACACTGTACTTACAGAGCTGTTGTCCTGGTTCTGCCTACATTCCTCTTTAAAGATTTGTGTACAGACAGTTGAGTACACTGATGCTTCTTTGATATCAATATCCCAATCTTTTAAGTCTTCTTCATACTGTTTTTTACCATATATTCATCGATTACAAAATCAGAATGTGAAAAACATTCACTGACACAAGCAATGACCAATGTGCAACACCGTCGCTTGTGCGAAGGAAATATAAACCATATAAGCTAATGACAAATTGGTCTTTCATAGCTAAACAGCACTCAAATTTGACTTTACCTCAGTACCTTCACACAAGTCTGCAAAACAAGCTATCGTGCATTTATAATCTCTTTCAGTTTCATGGCACATGTCTGACTACATAATAGGTTTGCCCTTCAGGGGATAAGCTGCACAACTAAATTGTTGGAGAAAAACTCCAGCCTTAGTTGCAGTGATGTACCTGCTACAACCACCAGAGTGATTATAGTAGCATATTCACAGCACCCAAATTTAGTGTTTGCACAGGCAATGGCCAAACTTCTTCATGACAAAAATTTCTTGATTATCCTCCTAAATTTAGGACATTTTTATAACTTTGATTCATTTTTATTTTAAATACTTGCGGTCAGCCAAACCCTTATGCATATTTTGACCACATCTATGCTTCTATTGACGTTAAGATTCTTCTATCATCAACAATGGGGGATGACTTTTGGTCTCTACCCAGACTTCAGTTGGTGTCAAAATTGTAAATTTCAACGTTAAAGCTATTGAGTGGAAAATATATTTTAGTTTTCACTTAACATATGATTATATAAAAACTGAACATGTTCATGTTGTAGGTATAACCACTTTTGAGGCAAGTCGGAACACTCATTTAACCCTTAGTAATAGGCCACCCTGAGTTAATGGGAAACAATGGTAAGTGCAATGCCAGGGGGTTTGCCCACCTTCCTGGTGCCCATGCCTTTACCCACTTATGGTGAGCCAGAAAAAATCCAAATTCATTGTTTAAAATGTATATGAAATTTAAGTTTCCACCCATTCAAATCTGTCATGGTCTTCAGACTGTCTTTAGTAAGATTGAATATCCTTTCAACGTAACCTATATCCTGCATTAACTGAAGATTTAAAATGTTGTGTCCAACCCATCTACTGTTGTTGCAGTTTGTATAAATGTGCTTGTAATTTCTACACAGCTGCTCAACATTAGAGTGGAAATTAGGATAACTTATAAGAATGCTAATGTCGGCAGAAACCAGATGTATGATGTCTCTTAAATAGAGGTACAGTGAGTAATCTACAGGACACTCAATGTAGGACGTTAAACACTTAAATCACAACCCTATTTGCTCATTAGTCCATTTACCATTTTAGAATTTAAACACATTCTGTTGCAAACCTATCATACACCTCAATACTGTTATATTGCATGAGGTACTGTAGGCTATATCAGCATCTGCACACACATCAATTAAATAATATACAAATTCCTGCCTTACCTTGCTTGCTAGACTTGATACTACTTGGCAATACTGTTTGAATAGGTGAAGATGTTTAATTTCCTTGTTTTTGCTGGTAGGCTACATTTGATTTGAGGTGGTCACTGCAGCAATTCTTCCTCTGCATTTGACAGCGTTGGTTAAACTTACTAAATTACATTTTATAGAAATATTGCTCGGCTTCTGCGCCATTTATGTAGTTTTCTTGTTTTAGTTTTGGTTAGATATGTCTCTGGACATTTTTCACAACAATCACCTAATGCACAGTGTGTGACAGCAAGTTCCAAATGAAGAATCACATGACACACTGACACAAATACTGAGTTAGAATTATGGAACAATACTATCAAAATCAAATGTATTTTATAAAGCCCCTTTTACATCAGATGTTGTCACAAAGTGCTTACACAAAACACCTGGCCTTAAACCCCAAGGAGCAAACAACAGCTGTGTTGAACATCAGTGGCTAGAAAAAAACTCAATTGTAATAGTCAATCAATGCGTGTGGGCTGAACCCAAAGTCTACTTAAACCTAGTCCAGATCAGAGGAATGACCAGATGGACAAGGACACGACAAACCCGGACACACACACCGCTTCTAGAGCCCAGTGTCCTTTCAGATTTACTGCACTTATAGAGAAGGCAAAATGCAATGGGAACTATTATTAACATGTAAACAAAAAATGCGCAATTACATGTTTGTCTGGATTTCTGTGATTCTGTCCATGATCTCTTTGATCCTAAAATGATAGGTCCTTACTTGTGTGACAAACACTTAATCAAAAGCAGTCAATAGGTAAAAATTGTAGGTTTCTCTACCCACTCATCTCCACTTCCTATTTCAGGATATCAAATGACTATTAAAGCCTAACCGTATCTGAACAAACTCACAGAAGTTACAAGATAGTTGAGGCATTTACTACAAGAATGTTTCACCAAGCCGTTCTAATTCTTATCACACTGCTCACTTAATCAGGAAGTGTTTATCTGATAAATGTTTGCTTCTGGGAAAGATTCCTCACATTCCCCTTTGACAGTTGTGTTGTTGTTTACTGTTACTCATCTCAGAGTCTATAGTTTATATTGTGGATCGGCCAGCCAAGCCGAAAGCTTCTCCACTCCTGTATCCTTCAGATAGTTGTTACTCAGATCCAGTTCTTTCTGGTGTGAGGGGTTTGACTTCAGAGCCAATCACAGAGACCAGAGAACCACAAGCTTTCTCTGTGATTCCACAACCTGACAATCTGGAAAGAGTCAATCATGATTTCAAAATCTGCTTCTTTCATTTAAAACCTCCTTGTGTAGTGCTGAGTAAAATCTGTAATTTTTTGTCAAATTCTGTGATATTCTTTTAATTTTATTGAAATTCTGTTTTAATGTCACACTCCAAATTGAAAGAGATTATCATGATGTTACAATCGGAACAATAGTTCTGAATAGCTTTTAAATATCCTCTTTTGATTACATCATTTTCATGTGAACTCATGTGATGGTTTGTGTGTGTGTGTGTGTGTGTGTGTGTGTGTGTGTGTGTGTGTGTGTGTGTGTGTGTG
>JACXGJ010011872.1:0-18984 GCA_016801105.1 Esox niger | reverse complement strand
CACACACACACACACACACACACACACACACACACACACACACACACACACACAACAAATAATTCAAGATACCTCTATATGGCAAAGAAGGCAAGATCCTCTAGGGAAGACTTCTGATATATCCAATGCTATATTTAGGGCCTGGGGCAAATATGATTTGGGAAAGAATGATAACATCCTTCAGGCCTCTTGCCCTCCTCCTCAACCTTTCGCTTCCCTCTCACTTCCCTCTCTCTGTATATCCATAGTGCCCACCCTTCTAACAAGCTAAATTGATCAGATTTACACAGAGTAAAATGGAAATAGTTTTTTAATGAAATTACACTAATGATATGTCAAGACACACACACACACACACACAACTCTGTGGTTAATAACGCTTAAAAGTTACAGAAGTCATAAATAAGGATACTCTTGGACCTTATTAACAAAACGTGTAAGCCTACGGAACTGCTTCTGTAAAATATATTTTTTAGCGTTCCACACAAATGTTACTCCAATCCTCTGTGTGTATCCTGACACGCTTTGAACAGTTGGAGACTGTATACAGTACATCATCTTCTACAATGGCTAAGGTTCTTTAGTTTCATTATAATATATAGGGGAAAGCTCTGATTAGGTTACTTCAGGGAGAAGTTTATACCTCACAAAACTTAAAATAGCCCCAATCCATCAATAAATTAGGTTTTTGTGTTAAGAGCGATGTTAAGTGTGAGAAATATGTGCATCCATGATTTGGGGCATTGACTTAATTAGATCCTTTTATGTGCACATTATGCAACAATCTGACATTCGATGCAATTCATTTCATTAGACAATAAGCCTGGGTCTGAGGTTGGTGCTCTAAGAAAACACTTCTGAAATTATATTTTGATGCTCATGTTTAAATGCCAATTGCAGATCACAGCCAAAGGTTGGCAGGATACAAAGTAACACATTGGAGAACCTCCCCCAGGCCACACCCACTCTGGTGAACTGTGTGGGTTCAGATAGAGTGGGCCCTCAGCTCCTCATTGGCTGATGATGAAATACAGTGGCATTAATACTAGTCTCTTTAGCTCTGTGCCCAACGCCTCCAGCAAGCTGGTGCCTTCTCTCCTGGGTTAAACCTGACCCCTTTCCACGGACAATGCATAAGTCAATATTCACTGAAGAAAATTTCCCCACATCTCTCTGAAATATCACTTATATGGTATATGTGACTTACTGGCAATAAACCACATTCAAACCATGAAAATTCCATTGTTGCTTTGGTTTTCTGACAGATGTTTACATCAGTTTGACTGACCATGACTATTATAATTTAAATTTGTAATGATTTTTTTTTGTTCATACACTTTCAAAAGAATGCATGCTTCACGACAAGCTTTGTTTTGAGAAACTCCCGGTAAGAGCATTTGATTGAATTAAGCCTCAGGTGACATATGCTCGGCCCTGTTGAGCTCTCACTGATTTTCAGCCTCAGTTTGATACTGAGCACTTAGCCTCACTCAGCATCTAAAGTGGGTCAACATGCATAAAGTGTGTCCGTAGGAGTGGAACTGTCGCCACCTCTCTGCACCGCCCAGTATAAATGAAAGAAGATCCCTCAGCCGTGGGCACAGCAGCCCTTACGCCACATCGAAGCACTCTTTGAAGACAAGGAGAGATGGGCAGAAACAGAAACCATGCAATAACAATGGAGACAGGCAGAGAAAATGAGAGAAGAGAGAGATGCAGAACTACAGACTGAAAAGAGGGAAAGAAGCAGAAATAAAGTGTGTGAGGTGGTGGATTAAATTAGACAATGAGTGACAGAAAATGTCTTTAGTGGTGGAATGTAGGCAGAAATTCAGTAATAATAGAAGGTTTGACATTGATAGAGAGCAGGTATTCCCTCACCATAGGAAGCCAGCGGGACATGATAGCTAATTGAAACCATACAGCATGCTTCACACCCTGGGTCCCCAAACCCTTTTCACCCAGGGAGGACTTTTCACATTTGAATGCTGTCATTATTATTGATATAGTCTATATTGAATACCCCATCAGCTTGATTTGGTTGAATTGGAGCAGACCAGGAATGTATGGTTAAATTAAAGAAACCAAGACCAAGTCTTTTTTGTTTTGAAGCCATTTAATCTAATAAAACTCATGACATCTCTGAGGTAAGCCTTTTAATAGTAATCATAAACCAGATTATTCCTAATATTATTCCACTGCCAAATAATAAATTATTTGTTTTTATATTAACATATGAAATCTTTTTTACAGAGATTGATTAAAAAGTCACAAATACAATATTTTTTTTGTCTTTCGCTCCTCGATTTTCGAAAGCCATACCATTTCTGGATGTGATGACATTCCTATTGACAATGACATTTTTCATTTGCATCATAAAGCATGTTTTCCTTTCCTCATCCACAGATTTTTTCTAGACCATATAATCACCTATTTATGTGTTGTTATCAGTATAAAATGTTCACTTAAAGCAACATGACTTTGAATATATTCAAAACGACAAATACCAGCAGTATACATTTAACTGGAATACTATGTGTCCAACACAACATTCTAATAAAGAAATCCATTTCCTTAATGCAACAAATTTAGTCCACACAAGTTATACAGCTCTCCAAATCTTTTCCAGTTGAACATTTATTCAACCCCTGTCTATACACACTGCTCAGGCTACTTCTGGCACTCTCCTCTGGGAGTTTTATGGCTTCAAAGTGCCCAACCAAGTATCTTGGTTTGTCATTATAACAACAGCCAAGGGATGGCAGGTGCCAAATTTGCCACAAAAACAATGGATTTCCTTATTTCTAGATAAAGTTAAACTTGTGCTATCAATCTTTTGACCACATCGGAAAATAATAGCTTACGGGCACAACACCTGAGAGACCTTAACAAATCTAAGTTAAAAAGCTGTTTCTGTTGTTGGAGATGAAATTGTATCTGGGTAACGTCTGCTTTGTGATTTTTATTCTTTCTTATCAGTCCCACAAAAACTGTCACAGAAAACACACGTCCACACCCATCCACTCACACATGCGCACACATGCAAGCACGCACATACACACGCACACACACAGCTCCAAAATGTCTGTTGTGAAGAGCCACAATCTTACACACCAGGCTCCCAGACGACTGCATGGGGAGGCCCAATCAGGCTCCATTCTGCCTGACACTCACCTTTCCTCCCATTATCAAGCCAGCTCACATCCTCACACTCTTGCTCCCTCTCCCTTTATATTTGAGCCAGGTCCAATTCCTTTCAGGTTAACTGAACATGGAAGTTCTCCATTACATACTGCAATAAATCTCAGTCACCCAAGGCTGCCCAGGTAGCATACGGTTTTCTAAGTGTTCCAAAGTGACGGGAATGAAGAATTGTATTTTTAACCGAGACAGATAAATGTAAGCAATGTAGTGAAACTTTCTGAGTGAATAGCAGAGTTGATTAAAGTGTAAAGAGGTATGGGCCGGCCTCTGCCAGCCTATTCTCATAAATCTCACAGTCATTGAAGACATTAAGTATGAATAGCTGCTAGGTGGACTAGATTACAATTACATTTTTCTCTTTCCTGCAGTTGTAACATGGATCCTCAAAGGTGCTATCTTTATCTCTTATTAAAGTGATTCGTATCTTCTCCACGCCCCCATTCCTAAAAGCCTAGATTTAAACACAGCATAGGGATATCCCCGAATCACTGCCATGCCCATTAAAACCACCATGAAGGAGACAGGACCAGCTGTTCTCCCAGACAAATCAAATATCCATTTCAGATAGGACTTGTAGTCTTCAGGTATATTCACATATTCATATAATGTATATATACATTCACCTTTGGTCTTTACAATGTTCACTCCAATGGTGTCAGTAAGCATATTTTATAAAGAAATTGCCACAAATGGGAATTCTGAGAATTTAGCCCAGTCTGTTCAGGAAAGTAACTTAGCCTTTGGGGCTTGTAGTGTTGGCTTAAATGATTGTTTATAATTGTTAATAATAATAGGAATTATTATACAAATTGGTAGTAAGTATTAACTAAAAAACCTAGCCAGCTATATCAGCACTAGGGACATCACCTTTTGCCAGTGCATTCACTTGTAATGTTACATTTAGGGCTTGGTTGGGGCTTCACTGAAGCATGTACTATCATGGTTTGGGAATGGTTAGAGTATGTTAGAGCAGGTTAGAGCGTGTTAGAGCAGGTTAGAGCGTGTTAGAGCAGGTTAGAGCAGGTTAGAGTGTGTTAGAGCAGGTCCAGTGTTGAAAACAGTTTTAATCAAAAGCTTTGGTTAAAATACCAGCACAGATGATCCTCCAATGCTAAAATTTCTGTTCAGTTCCAAGGTGAGGTGAGACAAATGCTAGAGTGGCCATTACTAAATTCCAGGAGCGAGAGTTGCTATTCACGGTTCACACCCAGCTAAATCAATACTAATTGTTACTGAGGCCATTATTTTTCTGGACTGAAATGGGAATTATGTGAGATGAAAATGGAGAATAACTCTCTCCATCAGTCAATATCCTCTAATGAGTTTGCAGTGTTGGATGAATTACAATTCTAGTTATACAAAGTAGTTCAAGGAACCATTGTGCAAGAAATATTTGCTGTTAAGTTTAATAATGTGTAATGTATGCTTTATGAATATACAAGTAATTCTGTCTTGAAGCATAGTTTGACAATTGTAGACAATTGCTTTGTTCCTCATGGAATACCACAAAATTGCTATCTGGCAGGTTCTGCTATCATGGACTAAATGTTGAGGTATCAGCACTTTGTTTATAGACTACATGTTGACATATCAGCACTTTGTTAATAGACTAGATGTTGACATATCAGCACTTCGTTCATAAACTGCATGGTGACGTATCAGCACTTCATTTATAGACTACATGTTGACATATCAGCACTTCATTTATAAACTACATGTTGACATATCAGCACTTTGTTTATAGACTAGATGTTGACATATCAGAACTTCGTTCATAAACTGCATGGTGACGTATCAGCACTTCATTTATAGACTACATGTTGACATATCAGCACTTCATTTATAAACTACATGTTGACATATCAGCACTTCGTTTATAGACTATATGTTGATGTATCAGCACTTTGTTTATAGAATACATGTTGACATATCAGCACATTGTTTATAGACTGCATGTTGACGTATCAGCACTTCATTTATAGACTATATGTTGATGTATCAGCACTTCGTTTATAGACTATATGTTGATGTATCAGCACTTCGTTTATAGACTATATGTTGATGTATCAGCACTTCGTTTATAGACTGCGTGTTGACGTATGAATGCGGCACTTGCCATAAGGCCTGCTGTTTGTGAGCTCCTTAAGAGCTACATTTAATTAAATGTGCATTGCAGCATTTGCATAATACCTACAATCAAAGTGACTTTTAGACTAGCCTTGAGTAATGTATACAACATGTATTCTACTACCAGTGCATTCCTACTGTGGTGGTGAGATGACGGACACCTCTGTCATCTCCCGCTCTTCCTGTTTTCCCAACAGTCATGAACTCATCCCAGTGTCCTTCATTTGTCTGGTCTCCAAATGTCACTCACACCAGGTCCCAATTAAGTCATTAGTATGTGTTTAAATGTTTCTCCTCTGCTCCCCTCATTTGTCAGTTATTGTTCCATGTTGCAGTTTGTCCCGATGTTAGCGGTGAGTTTTGGTTTCATTTGCCAGTTTGCTTTATGTTTGTTATTATCCAGTGCTCTGTGTTTTCTGTGCAAATAAAGACATCACCGACTGCCACTCTCACCTGCGCCTGGTTCATTCGCTCCACAACGTCACGACTGTGACACCCACCAACCTCACAGGTATGTTGTCACTTTTCAGAATTGGATGTGTGTGTGCACAAGATGAATGTGATAAATTGAAACATTGTGTAAACATTGCTATGGTGTGGTTTGACTGAGAGATTCCTAACGTCAGCTTTATTATCAATAAAGACCCAGTAATGCGTCTTTAATACGTATTTCTATTATTGAACTGGTCCTAAATCCTAACTGGAACCGGTAATGTTTAAACCGAAAGTTAACATCAATTGAACGTTTTTCTTTAAAACTCACCTCTAAACTGGAAATGGCTCTGAACCTTGTGGGGACCAATTTTTCAGGATTCACTATCTTTGTGGAGACTTCAAAGATGGTAAAAGTTTCCACATGTACATAGTAGCTATAGATCACATCTTAATGGTAAAACAGGCAGAGGGACTATACATAAAAAAGATAAAGGACAGTCCCAGTTTAAGGACCATTATAATTCATGCACTAAAAGTAGCACTGTATTAAAGCATGGTTACAGCAATTTAACTGTCGTGTTTGGAGACTAACTTTAAGATACCCCTTATATGTGAAGCCTAAAACATATAAACTTGACAATGAAGGCAATGCATCTTTGGTCTGCCTTCAGCCAAAATGCTTGTCTAGCAATGTGCTTGGTTCTAAAAAGCTAAATTTACATGAAAGTTTAGTAAGGAACTGTTCTCAGTTCAGGTTCTTACAATCTGCCTCGCTCACAGTCACAGAATCACATATGTTTCACATTGACTGCAAACATATTTGATCAGGAAAACTTTTTGTCAAAACTTTTAACTGATTTTTACCCAAACAACAATGTACCACATTAGCACTGTATATTCATTATAGGTCTCTTTATTAATAAAACCAAGCTAACTAAACCATTAATAGTCAACTCTAACAGATTTGCAGACAGAAATCAAGCCTACTCTAGGACAAAAAAATCAAGCTAAACGTTGAGCAGCTTGATGTTTGTAGTCCTAGTCCAGGCTTAATCTATCTGTGAAGCTGGTCTTAAATGATTAAAAACGTTGCACTTTTCATTTACCGTACTGTACAATGCAAGCATTAACATGTATTCATTGAAGTAGTGTATCATAATCCCCCTAAAATGTCTCAGCAAAACAACTTCTATAGGTGTAACATTAGAGGCAGGATACAGGCGCAGGGAGAACAGAGGACTTTTTAATAAAATAACTAAAACATCACCAAACAAAACAGGAAAAGAAAAAGGAAAAAAAGAACATTACACAGGGACAGGATCCAAACAATGAACACCAAGATACATGAGGAAATAAGGAACTTAAATTTGGACCGTGATCAAGAACACAGGTGAGGAAAATTCAGAACAGGTGTCCATGTTCCAAATGAGGAAGAGAGGGTGTTTGATCTTATTGGCATGGCAGGCCTGTTGTTTCAGGACATAACAATAGGGGACTTTGAAATCCACTACAAATAAGGCCCGTAACCTCAGGCAGGTATCGTGTGACTATTAAGATTTTATGCTATACAACATTGTTTAACACCTCTCTAATTTGAACTGCATACCACCATGTTTTTCAACACACTCACCCCTCCCGGTTTGTCAGTTTTCCACTCGCATGTACAATAGCCAACCTGCAATAAAGTGCAGTAAAAGCAATATTATAGACCCAGTGTTAGTAGGGACTCCAACAGCTGAGAGGCATGTTAACACACTGTACTAGATCCACAAAACATTTGAGAAGGTGAGAAACTTAGTAAACCTGGCACATACCACCTGAAGCCGATTGATGAATAACTAACATAAAGGGAGAGCAAAGAAAAATATTATTTATGAATTTCCTTCTTATTACCTTGCTCCTCACACCTCTCAAACGGCTCTTTCATCAAAGGTCCCTCTCATCTCACTCCCACAAATATGAGATCTCTAATATCAAACTATCATTTCAAGCTCCATTTACTGTGACAATCAGACAAGACTGAAACGTCTCTGCGCTGGAATCCGCCAGTGATGGAAAAGACTTGTAGAACACATAATGAACAGAATCAAACAACTGTATATTGGGTATATTTAAATGTTTGGTAAAATCTCTCTGACGTCAGTGCATTACTGCTTACTTTTCACTACCAGTGTATCTAAAACTGGGCAGTTACAAACATCAAGCTGCCAGGATCCTGAGCAGTGTGAGCAGTCTTACTCAAAAAATTCATGTGCCAGCTTTCAATAGATTCAGTTTAGAGCTAGATGAGCTAATGATGTAATTAGTTACCCTGCTTTTCAGATTCCACCCTTGATTTATAAGATAATTGAACATTGCTTTTTCTTCTACATGGAAATGAAAGGAAAAACAAACAGTTGAGAAAACATGTTGTGAAGTAAATGCAGTTCTTTTTCGATCTATTGAGCATTATGATGTTCTCCTCCTGTAAGGCTTGAAAACATGCAAAATGACAAGGCGGCAGGTTACTGAGTGTCAGCCGAGTCTTTCTCCCTGCTCTCCCTGGAGCTGCTCCTCGTAGTACAGTAGTTGGTCCACCTCAAAGGCGTCACCGGGCCTCTCCACCAATTCGCGAAGGGCCTTTCTGATGCTCCCCTCATCCTCTTGCCTCTCCCTGGCAATTTTCAGGTAGTCATAAACCTTCTGGAAAACGACTGTACCAAGACGACGGGACACTGACCTGGGGCAGACAGGATGAGAACCAGGATGTCAAATATCTCAACCCATCACATTCATCATTGAGAGACATAGTAATAGTTGCTAAAAGCATATATTCGTATATACACGAATATTTGAAAACATTTATTTTATGATTACTTATATGATCTCTCTGGATAAGTACCAAAGCGCTCCTTGTAACTGTATTACAGTCACTTGCATTTTCTGGGGCCAGTCTTGCCCACTCTTTACAGAACGCCAAAACAAATGGGATGTTAAAGGGCTCTCTTGCAGAACAGCCGACTTCAAGCCTCTTGGAGCATTTCTATGGGATTAAGATCTGGGCTTTGACTCTGCTGTTCCAATGATCCTCTGTTTCTTATTAACAGTTTTTCTGTTGTGGATATTCTTGATTCTTTTGGATCATTTTTCTGTTTGAAGATCAATTTGGGGCACACGGTTGACTCATTGACGGTAGGCTTGTCAAGTCCTGAAGGAACAAAGCAACCATGGAGCACAATGTCCGGTATTGTGGTCAAACAACTGACTCCTGTCTAGAACATGTCAGTCCAGACCATAATAAAAACTGTGCCACCGCTACATTCACATAAAAGGAACTTAGTAAGCAGGACACAGTCAAATGCGGTTGACAACAACACTTATGGAAACTGTACATCTTAAGCTGTCCAGCTGCTACCTTGATGTTCTGCCTACAAAATGTTTTTAAGATGTTTTAGTTGCTTGTTAATATAAGTACTGCAAAGAGTTAACAGCTCCCCCTGATCTGGCAATTGTCCAAAGGCCCTGAACAGAGTAATTAAACCTCTGCTAAAAAAGCATTGCCTAGATGCTTGTGAAGTAAGCAACTACAGACCTATATAAAATCTAGCTTTTATTCGTAAAATCATGGACAAAGTTGTTTTCAAACAAATAATACATTTCTTAAATGGTTACATTGATACCTACCAATCAGGATTTCAGACTCACCACAGCACTGAAACTGCCCTTATTAAAGTTTTAAATGACATTCATCTAAACACTGATACTGGTATGATGTCAATCCTAGAGAAAGGACCTTTGTGCACTGTTTGACACAGTTGATCACACAATACTGCTAGACAGACTGGAAAACTGGGTTGATCGTAGAGACATTATCCTAAATTGGTTCAAATCTGATTTACAAGACAGGGAATACTTTGTCTCCACAGGCAATTATTTATCAAAGAGAACACTCATGGCATGCGGAGCTCCGCAGGGCTACACCCTGGGACCTCTTTTATTCAAAATGTATATGGTATCATAGGCCCAATTTATGCAAAGGAACAAGATTGCCTATTATGGTTACACAGATGACACCCACATTTATTGCTCTCTAATCAGTGACTATGGTCCCATAGTCTCCGCCAACGCCTAGAACAAATCAATTATTGGATGCACAAGAACATTCTGCAAGTAAATAAAGATAAAACAGAAATACACTGAATGCTCAATGATTAGGCAAGTGAGTATTATTATTATTATTATTATTATTATTTCTATGCACATTTTCCAACTCCCAACCGTATACACTTGAATGTTCATTTTACTTCTCATTCCTGTCTTTTTTGGGCTCCTTATATCAGATAATATTTCTGTTATTATTGGGAGATGCTGATGAATGGGGTGATGTGGAAGAGGAAGCTATTGTAATAGAATTTGTTTTCCGCTAAAGGTACAGTATCCTTACATTTGGGTCTGTTTGGTCAGTTTTGTCAATGGTTATAGTGGAGATTATCAATATTAAAACTTTTGTTAGTCATAGTTGTCTGTTCAGAGTCAGCTGTCCGTGAATCAGTTGTGAATGCTTTGAGTCTTTACAAAACATGTCCTCCGAAGCCAGAACATAAAACAGTAATGAATGTGTAAAGAGTAAAATATTCCAAGCCAAGAAATGCTGTATTATTATTATTATTATTATACAAAAAGGAAATGTCATGTTTCGGTTTCACCAGAGTGTAATGAATAAGAATCTGTGCAATAGGGCCATGTCCATTACGTAACTGACAAACCAAATCTTCAACATGACATAACCTACAGCAGTGGGTGCAGCAGTCTATAACTAAACCTCAGCAGGAAACAGAATTTAACAGGTGGAGTCTGGGGTGGTGGTAGCAGAATCAGACTGCTATCAAAAAGAATTTTCCTTGTCCCCTGCTTTATTTAAACGTAGGAGGACATGAGGTCTTGGCTCACACCTCCCGAGTACCAGGCTCTAAAGAATCGTTGTTGCCCCTGTCCAAATTGTTGCTGGCATCAAATTCAAGATGTGTTTTCCCTAAAACGATAAACTTTCTCAGTTTCCACATTTTGATATATTTTCTGAATACTATTTTCCATTAAATATAGGGATAAATGATCTGCACATCGTTGCATTCTTGGAAATGGGATTATAGATGCACCAAGGGACCCCAGAGACGCACCTTCTCACTCTCTCCCCCTCAGTCTCTTCCCCTCTCTCTCTCTCCCCCTCAGTCTCTTCCCCTCTCTCTCTCCCCCTCAAGTCTCTCCCCCTCTCACTCTCTCCCCCTCAGTCTCTTCCCCTCTCTCTCTCAGGTATTATACAATCTGTCAGATTGTATAATAGGCAGGTGGATGAAACACAATTTATCTGCCAGTCATGTGGAAATAAGTGTCTAATCCCAAATCATCTGCCAGTCATGCTAAAATATGTGTCTAACCACAAATCATCTGCCAGTCATGCTAAAATATGTTTCTAATCACAAATCAGCCTGGTGGGGGTCACTACCATGTAGTCAGCAGGGTCCCCGTCATAACTGTCAGTCTGGTGGGGGTCACTACCATGTAGTCAGCAGGGTCTCCGTCATAACTGTCAGTCTGGTGGGGGTCAATACCATGTAGTCAGCAGGGTCCCCGTCATAACTGTCAGCCTGGTGGGGGTCACTACCATAAAACACTCAGGTGGATCAATCAATCAATCAAATTTGTTTTATAAACCCCAAAGAGCAAACAACAGTAGTGTTGAACTTCAGGGGTTAGGAAAAATGACAGGGGCCATTTGTTCACAGAAACACCATGCACGATTAGATTAGATTCAACTTTATTTTCATTGAACAAGTAAAAGTACAGTACAACAAAATGCAGTTAGCATTCAACCAGAAGTGAAAATGGAAGAGGGCAGAAAATGTATTTGCAGGTGGAATGTATACATGTGCAATGAAGGCAAATGCCGTACAAAGGGCAATATTAAATGTGCAATTAAGGTGAATGTATACTTGTATGTATACACTCTAAGTGGGATAATAGTTTTGTGAGAACAAATGGAAATTCTAAATGGCATTCTAGATGTGCAATCCAGGCAAATTGAAGGAGTAAGGTAGCATGTGCAACCAGGATACACAGATAGCAGCAATGAGGTCCCCGACGTAGACATGTAACAACTGTAACAATTCAAGCATGATGGCATGGTAAAATGTGCAAAGAGGCTAATTGAATGTGCAAGGTACATGTGCAACTGAAATGAAGGGATAGCAGCATTGAGGTTCCTGAGGTAAACACATCTGAACTGAAAACATTAATTATCAGACGGCAAGGCAGTGCCAGAGTAGTACAAAGGGAGTAGTGCAACAAGGTCTCTGAGAGGTGGGGGGTGGGGTTAGTGATGGGATATAGAGTTCACAGAGTTCTCTGGGTCACAGAGTTCAACAGGGTTACAGTAGATGGGAAGAAACTGTTCCTGAGCCTGCTTTTACGGGAACAAAGAGACTGCCTGGTGTTGTCCTGCATGCACTGCCCAATCACCACTTGTGCTGGAGCTCTATGATGGCAGGACCCGTTGCAGGGCCTTCCGGTCGGCTACAGTGCAGCCGCAGAACCACACTGTGGAGCAGTTAGTCAGAATGCTCTTGACTTTGCAGCGGTAAAAGTTCAAGGATCTTGAAGGACAGGCTGGCTTTCTTCAGCCTCCTCAGATGACTCACCACCATGCCAGTCTTCAGCAGTAGGCTAGGGAGTTAAGCATAGCAGCCCTAGTCAAAGGCGCTGCTATGCCTTTTTGATTAGAGCTGAGGTGTTGAAGTTTCAGGACAGGTCCTCAGAAATGTGGACACCCAGACATTTGAAGCTGGACACACGCTCCACCTCAGTGCCAGCGATGAGAACTTGGATGTGACTGCAGCCTTTAGACTTCCTGTATTCTACAGTGGGCTCGTTGGTTTTCATTGCATTGAGGGCCAGGTTGTTGTCAGTGCACCATCCAATCAGGCACTTGACCTCCTCACCGTGGTGTCATCTGTGAACCTGACGATGGTGAACTTGACGATGAGGTGTCGTAACCGCAATTCATCTGACTGTTTACAACTCATGGACGTCCGTCATGAAATTTGATTCGAGTGTCTCTGATGCCAGACATACCAGATTTTAACAGATTTTCATCATTTTTGTATTGTCTTTCTGTGATCATTTTAACAGATTTTCATCATTTTTGTATTGTCTGTCTGTGATCATTTTAACAGATTTTCATCATTTTTGTATTGTCTGTCTGTGATCTTTTTGACAGGTTTTAGTGTTTTCTGTGCACTGACAGAATTATAGAACTTCAAATCATGCTACATGTTCTGATGTTTGTAGGTGCCTTGGAATGTAGATCCCTGGATTTACAGTCTCCGATGTGCATAAATCCTTCAGAGTGGTACATCAGACGTGATCTGATTGTACAAGACTTGTATGTAAAGCTCGAGAGTAATACATGATTTGTACTTTCAGGGGTGTTACATGTATTTGATATGTACAAGTACGCTTTGAAATGCATTTGTTTACTACACCTAAGGGACAGCTCCGACCTTGCCAGGCCCAGTGTGTGAACATGTACAGGCAGGGCCCAGCTGCAAAACAGACCTCGTGTTCCTTAAAATAAAGGTTTAATAATAAGAATTTTAAAAAACATTTACTATAATGGACCTTACTCTGCTCCCTCTCCTTCACTCACTCACCTTTCTCAACCCCCCTTCCTCCTTATTCATCTCACTGTTGTCCTCCTTCCTCCGCTCTACCTCCTCCAATTCCCCTTCACTCTCCTTCTATCCATCCATGTCCTTATCCACCAGCTTATTTCATTCCACATCCATCTCCTAATCCACCACCTTATTCCACAGAGACATGATATGGATGTCTTTCACAGAACACGTTAATCTAATCAGGTACAGATCTGAAAATGAAAGCCCTCAAAATGTGATTAATGATTAATGTGTGTCTTTCTCCTTTTTCCTGCTCACCCCTCTCTCAGCCCCCAACCCGCACAGGCTTTCAAAATGCAATATGGCCTCATGTTTAGACAGGTGGACCATTAACCACAAGGTGCTTAACCCAAATGGCTTATGTAAGTCCTTTAAAATGAGATATATTTCCAATATGGACCTTATATCACCAGAGCCAACATACCAACCCCGGCTTTCAGTTAAATCACTGATCCCCTCTACACCCCTGCAACAACCTTCTAAATGTATGCAATCAATACTGTGTGTACAAAAAGCTCGGGATAAGAAGATCAGCTAAATTACTAAAATGTCAAATATAAATTAAAAAGACCTCTCTCTCATACACAAATACTAAATCTGTGTTATCAATTTGCTTCTCACAATCAGCATCACCTTGACCACTTGACAGAAACTGGGTAATAAAAATAAAATCCTATCCAGCAATCCAGTGTCCCTTCTTGCAACAACTGATGGATGCCCTCCACAGAAATTCACAATATAAATTACAGCATAGCCATCGCAAAAACCAGGCGTCCCCAAATGGGAAACCTGGGGATGTCCATGGTAAAAAAGAAATGGTGAAAAAGGCTGGGGAGTGAAACCTAAATCAGTGAAGCCTTGTCACACTTCAAACCAAACAAATGCCTTGTTTGGGCAAAACACTTAAGCTCACTAGATTAGTTTAACCTACAAAACTCTGAATATTGTGTCCAACCTGGCTTAAAAACAATGAACAACAGAGCACCAGAGTGTAACCCTGGAGTGTCTCGAATCACTCGCTGGTCCTTTTACAGTAAAGCAAATTAGTAGAAGCTCACCTTTATTTTGTTTTGACTTGGTGATGAGTACATAGTAAGTATAGTGTAGTAATTGCCCATAATTAAATAAACCTTGTTTAAACTAGTTGTTAGATTCTTAAATTAGATGCACTCAGTAATGTACAAAAGGGTTTAACCTCCGAACTAGTTTAGCAAAAAGGTTCAGGTAGTCGTAATGGACCAAATGCATTTGGGGCGACACCCGTGTGGTAGAGTCCAGTTAGGAACCTACATCTGAAATTAGTTTTTTTTTTTATACTGACTCAAGTTAATCTATCTGATATCTGCTAGCAACCAGATTGAAGGATGATTTTAAAGAAGTCAAAGAAAAAGTTATGACAGTTGTTACTGAATTGGATGCAGCTTTCATAACAATACATAACAAGAATGGTAACAATTTTTTTGTTGCACTTTAATGAATATAAATAGCACTTTCAGATCAGACGTACTATATACTGTAACGAATATACCGGTTACAGTATAATCAAACATTTAATTACACTGTAAATATAGACGCCTTAAATGACATTTATCAAAAGCTGTCATAATCAGCTATAGCAATTTAAGACAACCCAGCTCTTTTGTTGTAATACCTTGCCAACCATTTTATTTGCTAAACTTTTTAGTTCATTAAGGTAATGCACTTTTTTACAATAACACAATAATATAATTGTTAAAAGGTTGAACAGAACATCAGATTGAGGAGTGTCTGCTTTGAGAAAGCTCAGGAAGGTTCTCATTTGCACAGAGTTACACACTTTGGGCTTAGGACCGGAGGTTTTCAGATAGTCAGTTTTTATTTCAAGGCTATTTTCATGACACACAATCAAACATCCTGTAGCCAGAACGACTACAGTATGAAGAGAAATGCAGCTGTGCTAAATTGCTACCTGTTCTCCTCCTTCCCCCTCACTTCATTCCGTACGCCTCCGTCTCTCCTCCTCCTCCAGGGCTGGCCTTTATGAAGCGGTAGCCCTGAGGGATCTGGCAGGGTCTAATTCTCCTTTCCACAGGATTCGGGCTTATGTTATTAATAAACTAGGATCTGTCAGAAACTCAACCTGTGTTTTATCGCAACTGAAAGTGTGCTGACATGAACAAGTGAGTGTGACCATAGCAGATGCTGCGAGACGCTCACATCCTTGAACAGACAGGTTTGGTTGCCCAGGTAGGAGCCCATTGCCACTTGTCTAATTGTATCCTGAAACCCCACACACCCGTCCCCGCAATCACACCACAGCTGGTCTATCTTTCGATCTCGGTGAATATTATGGCTCAGTGGATCTTTATTTACTCTCTCTCTCTCTCTCTCTCTCTCTCTCTCTCTCTCTCTCTCTCTCTCTCTCTCTCTATGTTTTCCCTTTTACAATCCCTATGTCATGACCTCACGTCTGTCTCGCTGTCTGTTGCTCCCCTGAGGTCAAGAGTGCTCTACAGAAGAATGGCTGCTTGGGCCTCTGGGCCAGCAGTCAGGCTCTACCACTCTCTCCCACCCCCACCCACCTTACAGGGGAGACAGCAAAGTGACAGGCCACCTCTCTCCCACAGCTACCGCTGGCTGGTGTGATGTCCATATAAATGTACAACACAGATCGATAGACAGTACAGAGGGTGGAAAGATATATAGGGAGACCGGAGACAGAGACAGAGAAACACACTGCCGGAAGATCAGCTTAACCTTACTTTAATTTATGAAAGATCAATGCTAAGAATTTATTCAAATGTGGTTGCCCAAGGGTCGAAGCAAATTGTCCAGAATAACCCAGGGCGTGGGAGGCCTTGGCAACAAAGACACATTTTAGTGATAGCGATCTAACGCCTATCTCTGGTGGGTAAGGAGCCTACAAGTAAAATGAGGTGAAAAGTAGCAAATACATAGAAGTGAACTCATTTAGAAACACGTAGAACGTGTCAAATGTATATATTTTTGGGGGCGGTGTTCTAGCACTTTGGATTTTAAATGATATGACATAATGGGTTAAAAGTTCAGATTTCAGGCTATTTTCATGTATTGCTATAACAGCCTGTTTTGTACATATGTCCCCCATTTTAACAAATTGCATTGTTTTATATTTTATTGAGAGTTTCAGGCATTTGAATGCTTTATTTGACAGAGGTCTGCGATAACAGCTTTTGCTGAAAGAGCAGTGGACCGCATTCAATCCCACGCTGTAGCGCATGCCGGAGGACGCAGTTTAGGGTAATGACATACTGAACGCGCTGTGGGAGCATCGCTCCCATTCATTTCCAATGTCAATGGCCAAGCATTTGTGCGCTTTCGCCGCAGTGGGAAGCAGTGACATTTTTCAAGCCACGTCGCCATTGTGCACCCGTTCTTAACACTCCGTGGTAACCATGGTGGTTTCTGTTGGTGTGTTGCTGGAATGTCTTCCGTGTTGTGAAAACAATGTCGGAACCCCAAATCACCGTCCATGGAACCCCACAATTTCCATTCAAACGAATGCTCCTTAATCTATTTAAGCAGGGTATTTAGGGGAATAATTGACCTATGGTCATGGATGTACACTACATGAAATAAATAATATGGTGGCAGATATCATTGGCGTCCCTCTCGGTTTCTATTAAAATCCATTGTCGGCATCCGAGGAATCTCCGGACATGTAAAGTATATCATGGGCTTTACACAGCTGTTCCAACCGCTATATTTCTAGAGCTAATAACCATGCTGGCTCAGACCAGATGTAAAGAATCTCACAAAATAATTTGTAATCGAAATAAAAGTCACAAGGGAGTTTGGGTTGTTATACACACTCTTTCATGCGTTGAATCCTGGTTTCCGTATTGGGACTGTTGGTTACTGCTGGCACAACGGGTCGTCTTCGGTCCTTACTGGACGCTGCTTCAGACACTGTAAAGGACATTGGGATTACTGGGGACACATAACAGTGAAAATGTAAAGCTTAAACTGATATTATCTTAAATAATCACATCGTTCTGTGCATAATTGTTAATGCTTCATATGCTCAAACGGTCAAAGCAAATTGTCACACAGGAGCTCCACTGAGTTGTCCCAGTGACTCAAACATCACAGTCCGTTGTATTTCTGTGACTCTTTTCAGTCGGTTTGACGGTGGGATTTATTAGAGCTGTTAATAAGTGGTTCTTTGGCTCAGCAGTAGGCGACCAGCAACTTCACACAGAAAAAAAGCCTTTTCTGAAAACGGACCTTTATGGCACGGTTCAAGAATCTAATTAATAGATTATCACAGACGAGCAGAACTCTGTAGAACCCAAATCTACCAAAACTGTCTTTGCTCAACACACGATCAAATCGTTTGGGCCTGCTGTTGCAATTCGTATATAATACTGGGACAATCACTCAATTGACAAGTGTATCCAACTAGTTATATTATATACACTGCATGCACAATATTTAAGCAAGTGATTATTCTGAAATCATAATATTATTTCTATGCACATTTTCCGATTCCAAACCATATAAGCTTGAATGCTTATTGGATTGAATCATTTTCAGGTAGAATGTTTTGGTGTAATGAGGGGGGGTTTAGCAACAGTGAATACCACCTAATATCAAGGTGTGCAGATAATTAGGCAGCTTCATGACCTCAGGTAAAATGGGCAGAAAAAAGATTGAACTGACACTGAAAAGTCAAAAATATAAAAAATGCTATTCAGACTGATGCAACACTCTTGAAATAGCTAAACTATTGAGGCATGACCACCGGACAATCAAAGGTTTTGTAGCGAATAGTGAACTGGGGAACAAAAAACGCATGAAGAAGAAAAGATGCAAATTAACTGCAAAAGATTTGAGAAGAATGAAACATGAAGATACCAGGAACCCATTATCCTCCAGTGCCATCATATTCCAGAACTACAACCGACCTGGAGTGTACAGAAGTACAAGAAGTTCTCTGAGACATGACCAAGGTCAAGAAAGCTGAAACATGACCACCACTGAATAAGATTTGAAATGTACTGTATAGATTGGGCAAAGAAATACCTGAAGACAGATTTTTCAAAGGTTTTATGGTTATATATGGGTCACTGAATATTTTTAAAAGGACAAACATTTTAATTAATTGTAATTTTGTGTTACTTATTTGTTACTTGTTTTTTCTACATTTTTAAAGTAAATGTGAGTTGGTAGAAATATTTTTTTAATTTGTTGCCTAAGGAATCTGCACTTATGTGTTCCTCTGAGAAAAATCTGAACTAATATTTTTTGTTAAACTTTGTTCAAACATATTTGGGATTGACTGAGAGCATTGTGTTGGTTCAACAATAAAATATATCTTGAGGAAAACAATTTGCCTAATAATTGTGAAGGCAGTATATACACACACACTCACATATGAGTGTATATAGATATATATATATATATATATATATATATATATATATATATATATATATATATATATATATATATCTATATAGATAGATAGATAGATAGATAGATAGATAGA
>JACXGJ010011871.1:0-18990 GCA_016801105.1 Esox niger | reverse complement strand
TGTATATGGTGTGTGTGTGTGTGTTATGTATATGGTGGGGGTGTGTTTGTTATGTATATGGTTTGGGTGTGTTATGTATATGGTGTGGGTGTGTTATGTATATGGTGTGGGTGTGTTATGTATATGGTGGGGGTGTGTTATGTATATGGTGGGGGTGTGTTATGTATATGGTGGGGGTGTGTTATGTATATGGTGGGGGTGTGTTATGTATATGGTGGGGGTGTGTTATGTATATGGTGTGGGTGTGTGCGCTACCTGAACTGGTTGTAGACTCCCGGACAGTAGAACAGGGCAGTGAGCCGGTTCTGATCCGGACACACGCTACTCAGCACCAGACTGGTCCCATACAGAGAGGTCAACAGGAAGAGGAGCAGGGTCAACAGGAAGCTGCGGTGATTGGCCTGGCCCACACAGCTGTTTATCCTGCCACAGTTGTGACACGACGAGCACAAACACACACACACACACACACACACAAACAAAATACACTGTACTGAGACCATGGGATTACATCGCACGCATGCACTCATGCGCACAAACACACACAATATGGCCCCGGGTTGAAATTTGGATGGAACGTCTGCTGTAAGAGGCACTCCATTACAACCCGTGACTACGCCAAACACGTCTGATGGTTCTAGAGACCGGGAGACTCACCAGACACAGTGGTGGTCCAAACGCAGGACGCAGACGCCGCAGATCCGACAATGACCCGCCCGAGGGGGGCGCTCCACCCGGCACACGGAGCACCAACTCTGGCTCCGCCAGCTCTCCCTCTGCTCTGCCCCCTGGCCCGGCTGCTCAGACCCACTCCCCCGGCCGACCGTCACCACCTCCGTCCTGGACCCGATGTGGGCGGGGTCTCGGTCCAGCGGGGGGCTGTGATAGGTCACGGTGCTGTGGACGCCGGTCGAGTGTAGCCACACATAGCCCGGCTCTCTCTTGGTGCGGACCAGGGCGACCAGCGTCAGGACCAGCCCGGCGGTCACCATGCACAGTTCAGTCAGCCCCACATCCCCCCTGAGGAAGACCTCGGTGACGAAGAGGTAGTACATATAGCCCAAGGAGAACAGAGCCAGGCTGAGGAAGAACAGGGTCCTGCCCTTCTTGCGATGAGTGACGTAGTAGTACCACAGAACCAGGCCGGGCAGGGTGGTCAGAACCACTATGCCCAACAGGAAGTGAAGGGCCGCGATGTGTAAGAGGACAGGGAGGAGGAGCAGCGGGGGAAGCACCGATAGGTCGATGCGCCGCGCTCCGCCCCAAAACCACGGAACACGGAGCCTGTCAGCGACCACGGCTGCCAGACGGGACAATGACTCCGCCCTCTGGGGCTCTTTCTTCAGCCATCTGAGGGAGCAGAGGTTCCATTTAAGACTCGATTCCCAGCCAGGTGAAGAACACTTGGACGAAACCAGAACTAGTTTCAGCGTTGGTGGATGGGTGCGCCACCTGCTCACCTGTCACAGGCCTCGTCCAGGTCCTCGCAGTCGCAGCAGCAGGCCGCCACATGGCTCCGGTTCCCGCGCCGGTCCATATATTCACAGCAGCACAGAGACTCATCCGGCTCCAGCGCCTTATTGGCTCGCTTCTTCATGACGGACAGCCAGTCAGCTTATTAGCCCGTACGCTGGTCAGTCTCCTGCAGAGGGAACGTACAAGGGAGGAATGGAGGAAGAGGAGGAGTGTGTCTTTCCTACTCTAACAGGGATCCAGGTAGAGATAAAGGTGTGACAGGGACTAGTGATTAACGGTTCCCACAAACAGTGAGAGGTTCTTCATGACAATAACCCAGCCAACCGGCACTTCCTCAAATACACGAAGCAAGGTCAACGGCCGTCGGTGACCAAATATACGAGGCTATTCGTTTTACTCAGCCAACCAGCCCTTCTGCAATGAACAATATACAGTAAAGCAAATGACAGAAGTGGGAGGGAGGAAGAGGGAACCGCTTACCCACTAACTCTATGAAATTTTGGATTAAATTGGAATGCAAACCAGCGTGGTTCGTTGCACAGACCGCTGCATGTGGAGGCTGTGCTGGTGATGGGGTGGTGCTATTAGCCGCCCAGTTGCTGGAAATTGTCACATTGTCTGTTTTAGAGACCAAATTGTGGATGTTAATGTGAAAAAGTTGTAGTGTAAAAAGATGTGGCCATGGAGTCCCACAGGGAAGCATCATTGGGTCCCTTTTTCAACTGTACATACAGTGAAGACACCATCACAATGGTGGAGTAAATAGTTTTTAGTAAAGGGATACTCTGCTCTACTGGGGTCCCATAAAAATGTCTCAACAGTAGATATCCTCAGTGCAGTTTTCCTATCTCTAGAACCAAATATTATTTGGTATCTGGAGTAAAGTAAGCTTGTTAGATCTCCTGGTTTTTGCATCTCATAGGCAATTGAGTGGTTACACTTATATGTAATTTCATTTATTTTGTGTACATATTAGTTTCACCTTTTAGAAGCAGATTCCCTTTTTATACAGTGTCCCCTTATTTCAGAGGACTAAAGGCATTGGTGTAATTGGCTTAACAGGTGTTCCGTCAAATCATTTTTGCAGGTACAATGAGAGATTTACATTAAGATCTGTGGCTAACGAAAAAAACAAGTTAGGAACATCACTAACATGAAGAAAAGCTCTGGTAGGCAAAGCAACATCTCTGCAGAGAATGAACAAAAACCTGATTTATTAATATATAATTTCAGTTTGTGCATCTGTAAAATAACTGTTATTTTACCAGGTACGCTAATAACAGATTATTGTTTACAATATCTACTCGGGTGCAATTGGGGTAAACCGTCGTGCTCAAATACATAAATCACTGTGTTTCCCCCATCGTCTTTTCGAGAATGAAAACCAGCGAACTTTCGTTTACATGTCCAGTAACGCGCTTGACCACTAATCAAACTTATTGCCTCACTTTTTGCTTACTCCTGGTGTAAAATATTTTTATCTGAGTGATTTAACTTACTGGAGTTGAATAATGTGTCTGTATAATGTTTTTGAAATATGTAGAAAGAACCGCTAAGGAGATAGTTTTCCCTTTGCCCCGGTGTTTAAACATTATGTTTAACTGGCCAATCAAATCATCAATCGACAGAAATGTCTGGGAGTAGTGAAACATAGCATTATTTGGTATGTTAGTTTGCTTAAAAATAGTCATACGGGCTACCTACTTCCTTAAACAAAAACAGTTGACTGGGATATAGGACCGCCTCTATAGAACTGGTGCGGAAATTAGCCTGTACACAGTTGGTCACAACTGCACATGCCTACAAAATAACATATTAAACCGAATGTAGCCTCTACAACTGAAAATCACGCAGCCTACCTTCCCGACCCGTGGCATGTTTAGTCTGCTTTCAATCCGACAAGAGGCTATAGTAGGCTATTTGTTATGGTCTAATTCAAGACATAGTGAGCATCCCGCGGCCGATCCCTGAATGCGCGTCGTTGTTTCGCCACGAGAAGCACATTCAACGCAACCGTGGCTATGTTTGTATGAGTAGCAGATGTACATTAAACCATCACTGCCAAGTGACTAGTCAGACGACACGCCTCTTTCCTGTCCATTTTAGCTGCGGGGCCAGTTTGTCTTCTGACGTCAATAAAGAGGGTAACTCTTTCTTTCCCTCAGGTGAACTTCAATATCGAAAATGCTAGACTACCCAATGGGTTCCCAAACCTGGGATTGCTGGTTTCGTTTTTGGAGAGCAATAGTTCTAAAATTACTCTTGAAGCCTTACAGAGACCTCAACAGCGGGGTGGACAAAAACATCTGGTGACATATGGTACACACTTTAATTAAACGTCAAAAGGTCAGCCCGCCTAATGGATTAACCTCTATTTATGATACGTAGGTGTTTCGCCTTTAAAAGGTAAAAAAACGTCCTCGAGCACCTATGAGATCTGCCGTTCCACCATTTTTACTGGAAATAAATCTCCACTTCTACGGAACCACAAGTCCGATCAGGATGAAATACCGTCCATCTACGGAAAATGTCTCGCAAAACACTATTCTGCTTTGGATTTGATTTCAGATCTAAGTGCAATGCAAATCAGACAGTTGCACAGCTCTGGGCAAAAATAAGAGAACGCTGCACCTTTTTCTTTCCTTTCCAAAAAAGTTAATAAGGAAAGTTATGACCGAGAGGAACAGAAGCGTTCACTTTGCAGTGGTCTCTGAATTCTAACCCTTCTGTTCCTCACTCAAAGGAAAAAAGGTGCAGTGGTCTCTATTTTTTCTAGAGCTATATTATCACAGAACATGACGTGCGTTCAAAATATTCTAGAGCATGTAATATTTGAGATGTTTAAAGGATGGGGCACACAACTGCTTGCATATTGGGCACCAGGTTAATGTAGCTTGCAGCTATAAATATAATAGGCCACAAATGTTATCCCGCATTTCCCCTTATCATTACAGAGCTTTTGGGTATGTCATGACCAATTACAAATAACTATTGCCAGCGTAGCCATACAACAGAATATTTTTTTACAAGGCAGTGGTTTAGCTTACATAGGTTTTTATAGGTGAAAAAAAATTGTGGTGTTTTATGTAGCCATAAAACAACACAATAAGTGAAACGTTTCACTAAAGTTCTATTTTTAAGAAAGGCAGTGACATATTTGTTTATTACACTACACTTCAGTGTTTACCTTCAACACTAACACTGTTAATGTTCAAATAACCCAGACACACAAAATGACTGCTTCCCCAGAGGTTTAAAATGCAAAAGTATACCATATCCACTGAAAAGCTAATCTCCAGAGTCCTGTCTGTGACAGTGAGGGGTTGAGCAAGGGGGATTTCCTCTGGTGACATGGAAGGTTCAAAGTGGATTGGTTGATCAAAATAATTTCTTCCCCTCTAAGTTAAACCCCTGTTCTCTTATGAGACTAGATTTCAACTGCCACCAAGAAGAAGCTGGGTTATTTTGATTGTACAGAGGGCTTTCAGCCCGGGCATTAGCAAGGTCTGGACTCCACCATATCCACAAAAATAATATGGCAAGAATGGTTTTATTTAGAGCAACAATATATTACATCTTTGTCCAAAAAAAAATATACAAAATATCCAACTTTTAAATGGTTAGGGAGAAGAAAAATGTAAAGTGTTGCAATGTAAACATCTAACAAAAACAAGAATACAATAGATCTCTGTGCATCTATAAAACAATAAGGATGGCTTTTAGATACAGTATGACAATGTACCTCAAAACACAAGTGCACCTGCTTCCAAATTACTGTATGTTATTTCAAACTGACGTTAACAATAACAATGCAAAACAGAGCATTATTCTGGCTTCCTGAATTGGTGTAATCTACCATCTAGAAGGAATATGAATTATAGAACAGTCATTAACCCTCTAGTGTAGCCTACGTTACATGGGACAGAAAGCTAACAATACTATGAAAACGAAATGAACAAAATGTAATCAGTTTCATTATCTGCATGTCTTTACCAATACACTCATGAGAAAATTCACCTGGAGCGAGTTCAGTGGGCTGCAGAACTTCTGTCATGTAGAATACAGATTCTTGGTAGCATATTGCATCCTTCATTAAACAAATCTGATAAAGGTCAGCTGTATATTTACAAACCATCTGCTAAACCACAAACATTACAAGGCTAAAATAATTGAAAATAATGTCTGTCAGTCAATATAAACAGCATCATTCTTCATAATTAAACCCATGGCCATCCAAATATATACGACTTAAATAGAAAAATTAAAACACAACATCATATAGTATTCTGTAATTGAAAAAATAAATTATTCAGTTTTATAAAATAA
The DNA here is from genome assembly GCA_016801105.1 of Esox niger. NCBI lineage: Eukaryota > Metazoa > Chordata > Actinopteri > Esociformes > Esocidae > Esox > Esox niger. The sequence continues at coordinate 13,188 of JACXGJ010011871.1, read as the reverse complement.
ACAGAAAAGGCACACGTGTAAAAAGTAAAAATCCTACATTAATTCCATTCATTTGAATGCGTTTCCATCAAAACATTGAATCTTAGCCAGTAGTTGTAAATGTGGTGCTCATTAGCTAAAACAGATGGGTTATCATGTACTGTCATGTAAATGTGCGCCATATCACCCACTTCGTGTCCCACGTACTGTTTTTGTGCAATTTGCATGACATCACACATTCAATTCGCAAAACATTCATCATTCAGTGTTATTCCGATCCCAGAGCACAAGCATCACGGTCGCCAGTTAACGTCTCCAGTTTGCTTTAAAAATAAACACATTCTCACAAAAAGCTTAATAAACAGTCCTATGTTTCAGTGAGCAGGCCACTGGCTCATCTGTATTAAAAGGCACATAGACGGAAAGTGATCACAGTAAACCCAGCACCAACATCAATGAACAAATTACTACCAAACTGAAAACAGCCTCCAATATTATTGGTAATGGTTGTGAAACAGCTTCTCTGGACCAACAGTTGAGCTTTAAACCCCATCCATCCACCTGGCACCACACTGTCCAAGGGCCTGGGAGTTGTAGTGTCGTTTCTCTTACTAACAAGCCGTCTGTGCCTGGGCTGTTGCAATGTCAATGCCCCCGGCTGCAAGCGTCCTCAGAGGCTCTTGCCTGTAGTGTTTATGACCCTTGTGTTCTGCGGTGGTAGCCAGGGCAACCAGGTGTCACACGGTCACTGTGGAGTTGCAGTTGTATTGGTTGCGAAGTTCTGCTGAAGCACCATCAAAGAACTGCAGAGCTGTGGAGGGAACCGGTGTCAGTAGACAGCACAGAAAACCCTGCAGGTGAAACTTGGTATTGTGACAGGCAGACCTATCGGATGGCTTGACACACCTGTTCCAGTAGGTTGATGGAGTCTTGTAGAACAGCTTTCAGCAGAAGAGTCTCCTCACCGGTCCTTCTTGGAAAGGCCAGTTTGGGGCCAAAGTCAGGGGCCAAACTGAGGACGAGACAGGTCGTCAGCATGACTGTGACCGAGACGGTCGGAGAGAAGTCCACAAGGCATTTGCTAACACCAAACCAATCCATGTCGCATCAGTGACTACATGGCACAATGGCGGAAGGAAGCGTGAAAGGCAGGACATTTGACACGTGGCTTGAGTGCAAACAAACCCAGGCCCCACTGGACACTCCCAACCAAGTCACAGGATGAGGCCACAAGAGCCCAGAGGTGACAGGGCGTGGCTCGGTGTGCCACAGCCTACCTGTTCTGGGGCCTCTCCCGGAGGCGATGCTTGGCGGTCAGGTATAGCCGGGTCGCCACATCCTCCATGGCCCACAGCTTGAAGAACAGTCCCAGGTTCAGCACCGTCAGGATAAACAGACTGACAAGCGGTAAGTCCACCACTTATTAACCAACAAACGCCCCGCATATTGCAAATACCAAAAATGTTGAACGTGTATATTAATCTACATACCATTTGAGATTAGCCCACGCAACGTACTCACACAGATGCAAGCACACGGACGGACGGCCAATACATGAAAGCTACATGGTGAAGAACAGGCATTCGCTTTGAGTGTTAACTTACATGACGCTCATCCCAGCTACGATGGTTGAGATGTTCCAGGGGTGTGGACCCTTTATATCCAAAGAGCCTGACACACAGCATCGAGAGGGGGAAGCAGTCATTACGGGAGCAGCGTGCATTTTGTGGTTTACCAAGGAGTATCTTTCTGTGAAACGCCCTCATGGCATACACAACGGTATGTCGGTACGTAGATACGAGCTGTCAAACGTTACATAGGATGAACATGCACGTACCCACGGTGCTCTCTCTGCGAGCTCCTGGGTCGGGCACATATTGCTGGTGGTCCTGTAGCGTTCGGCTGAACGTCCTCCTCCGTCGATGACGCATCCCACCAATCTTGCCAGGTTCCCCGACTCCCTGGTTCAGCTCCAACTCCTCTTCCACGAGTTCCGATTCTGCGAGGCGAAGGGAACGCATGAGAATATCTGAACGGGGATTTCAGGTTTGGAGAGCAGGCAGGAGTTATGGTAGGGATTAAAGTTGAGAGGAGGTAGAGGTTCTAACGGACAGTCTGACTAGACAAAGGATGGTAACGGTAAGAGAAGAGGATTGTGGGACCAGGGTGAGGTGATGAGAAACAACCAGGGATCTACAACAGACAAAGCTGGAGCAGAGTCTGTCTGCTGGGTTGACCATACAAGTTAGAACCATAGAAATGCAGTTAAAAAGAGAAAGACATTTCTCAGAGGAAAATCCACACTCAGAGGTAAGCCAAGCAACACCACGATTTACAATGACAGAAAGGAGAGACCGAGTGAAACAAGACTGAGTGGGAGAAAAAGAAGTGAAGCGAAGCAATCTCCGGGGGCCACCACCCACCCAGGTGTCTGAAGTAGTCCTCCAGGCCACTCCAGGAGTTCTTGGTGATGAAGGACTTGATCAGCCCCCACGGCTGCTTCTTATACTTGACATCTGTGTAGACTCTGAACACACAGCGCCAGCACAGTTCAGATTACATATTCAAATTCATTTACATAGGTAATTAGTCCACAAACCTCTAATTTATGAGAAAAAGTCAAGTGCTTGGAAATCATGGACCTACAGCATCGGAATATCAGACTTCATGCTGCTAGCCAGAGTTAACCCCAAACTTGGTCTGCGGTTTGGTTTTTACCATAACAATACAGAGCTGATTCAAAGGATCAAAGCTTGCCGTGTTTATGGTTTGAGTCAGCGGCTTAAGTGCTAGGGACTAAAAAGTCCCCAGGACCTAGTTTGGGAGACCTATAAAGCACAGTGCAGAGCATTGCACTCAGACAGCACTGATGGTTTTCCCATTCTTTGTAGTCTGCACTTCATATGCCGGATCAAAATGACAACAAATGAGAATGTCCAGAAAAATCAGCATGCAACGGAAGAATCTGGAAATGTGACCCAAAATGTGTGCAACGAAACTCTGATCCAATACACCCTGAATCAAAACCAAGGAAATGATCAAAGGCCATCCAAAGGCCTCGTCTCACCTGAGTCGACACTTGCGTTTGGAGTGGCGGACGATGCAGTAGTGGTTCTGGGTGTAGAAATAGTCGTGGTATGGCACGTCATGGGTGATGACCTCAGCATCCACCAGGTACCGCTGGCCCTCCCTGGACTCCTTGTATAAGGTCTGACAGATCAACAGAGTAGTTACACACACCTTGCGCTGCTCGCCCACGATTAGAAGGGATACAAGTCGCTGCCCTGGCTGGATTCATACCGCGGTTAACTGTGACACTGTTTTTAACTACTACGTTATTTAAACAGCGGGTGTGTGGATGGACGTGATGCATGTGTAGAAATGTGGCATCTGTTTACTTCTCGTAAAGTCAAATTAATTAGTAGAAACTCCTCAGTTCTCAAAACAAGTTCCCTATATTAGTTAACATCCAAAACAACAACAGGTATAACCGGATCACAACAACAACATTCAACATGTTAAATTAGAAAGACTACTGAAGATGGCTAGCTAATAGCTATACTGTACCTATAATTAACCCAATGACTCAAACCACTCCATGACTGTTTTGTTTCTTTAGAAAATAATGACAGTTGAATAGCTAACCACCACGCTATGTAAATCGAGAGCAGTGTGTTTGTCGTCGATGCAGTTTGTCAATTGCAAAATAACCATATAGTTTTACTTCAGGCTTATTATAATGTAGCCACTGAAGCTTGTAGCCTGCAAAGTATTAGCGTAGCTATACAGTACCTGTAATGAAAACAATGACTCCAATCACTCCATGGCTGGTTTGTTTCTCCAAAAAAGACGCTACGTAAATCGTGAGCAATATCCTTGTCGGTGCAGTCCGTCCATCACAAAATAAACCAGCAACAACTTTACTTCATGCTTTCTATAATACAGCTACTGAAGCTGGTAGCCAACAAAGTTTTAGTCTATTCTAAAACAAATCCTAACAAACCTCGGTCACCTACGTGACAGTCAGTGTCGCTAACCAGTACGCTATTTAACTATGGGTAGTCAAACGAGTCATTCAGTCAGTAAGAGACATTCAGTCTTAACCGGCTCCGCTTACGCAATCCGGCAAAAACCCTCCACCCAAAGGAACAAAAAACATGAAGAGTCCATATGCGCACCCACCCACATGTCCCACAGGCGCCATTTGCTCACCTGGTTTTCCGTGGCGGTGGAGAACTTGCCCACCAGGGGGTTGGTGATGGTGATGGTGTAGTTGAGACGGCGCTTCATGGTGCCAGGCGCATCCTCACGCCACGGGTCAAAGTTGAAATCTGAAGACAACCACATAGAACACATCAGCTAACACACTTTGACACCCACACACCCCCAGTCAGGTATTCTCCCCCAAAAAAAACTGCTTGCGAGGACTTCTGTGAATGAGTGGACTGTGGGTCATTGCAGGATGTGAGGAAGGGGGACGGAGAAGCTGACTCACTGGTGATCTTCCTGGCCTTCATGAAGCGTCGTATGAAGTGAGAGTCTGTGAACAGCAGTTCAAACATCTTTTCGGCACTGAAGTGGAAGACCCTGTTCACGTACAGCCTGCCCTGCTGAGACACACACACTCGCTCTTCTGCAGGGAAACAGAAGCAGGGGTGTGAGCACAAATCCAACTCACCTGGCCCCACATCCAAAGAGTGTCCAACCAAGTCCTGATGATTGAACATCTCGGCCACTCGTACACCTTCTGGGTTAAGCGCGCACACACACGCACATTGTGGATTAGTTCTCACCCTCCTCTGCACTCTCAGAGCCGCTCCGTTCGTTGAATTGGTCCATGTTATCATTGAGGTCCAAGGAGAGCTCAGGACGCTTGGAGACCCGCTCTGGGGCAGAACGGTTCAGAGATATATCAGGAGTTGGCTGGGAGGAGGTACTGCGAGCATCATCCTGTGACACACACACACACACCTCAGTGAGGTGACCATATGTCTCCACAGCAGGGGCGTCAACATGGTCCAATGGACCGCACCGTAGACCGGTTCTATTCACTCAGTTTAGCAGAGAACAGCGGTCCAGCCTGTCCTCTAAGCCTACAGTTTAGATATTGTCTGTCATCTTAAAATATAAATTCACAAGATCTAAAGCCCGCTAGACACCTTGGCCCTACAGCGACCACTTCATATCACCCACACCATCTGGAACATTAATGACAGGTGTCCTACCGCGTTCCCGGAATTAGTTGTGCTCTGTCCCAGAGGTGAAGGCAGGTCCTCTATCTGGGGCGTGTTGAGGTCAAAGGAGCCCTGATCTACCTGTTGCAGGCGCAGTGTAGTTGGCCTCGCTGGCCTCCCAGAATCCTCTCCACCAGGCCTCATGGCCAGGCTGTAAGAAACAGACAGCTTGCTCAGTTTCACGCTGCGTGCATGTGTGCTTACTTTGAGGAGTGTGCGAGTGGCTCCCCTTACCCGGTTTGTGTCTGCGTGCTGGACTCGGGTGGTCCCTGTAGACCATCCATCTCTTCAACGCTCAGGCCCAGATCGTTACCATAGTGCTGCTTGACCATCTGCCACAGCGCCAAACTAGTCAGCGGCTATGAGAGACCGAAATAAGATACAGGGTTACATGTGGAAGATCGGAGGTCGGCCTGCAACGAACAGTTGTGGTTGAACCGATGTCTCGTCAAGGGAGAACCGAGTGTTGTATCTCATCTGTGATTATGCGATAAAGTTTCACCTGACAGCCGCTCTGTACACTACAGCTCGCTGGGACTCAAATCTCAGTGATCACTGACTTGCTTCCGGTAACACGAGAACATTCTTCCACTTAATCGCGTGGGAAACACCCTTTTCTGTTCTCCTAGTTTCAACCAGACAACACAGCCCTAGTAGAACTCCCACTCAACCACCCTTACGTAACAACCGACTGGGGACAAGCGGTGTCTGGAAATGTTCCTCACGCGTCCTCCACCAGCCAGTGACTATAATTACGTTGAAAACAGCCTACCGGTTGTCAACCAGTCATCACCTCAGGAGTGAATGTCAGTTGGTCAGGGAACAGGTCAGGTTCTCTCACGAACCCCACCCCCCTTATTTCACACGGCCCGCCATTTTGTCAGCCTGGTCTTCATCACCGCGAGTGTAAATAAAAGGAGTGCGCGAGATGTTCCCCAGGCCCTGTCAGTTTGTATTGACTTTTCATGCTCAGTTTAGACACTCGCGGCACTACCCCCCCTCAAAAACATCTTTATACTTTTTGTATTTCCAAATGACGCATCTTGGAAAACTTCTAACATCATCTATAGCTGTGTTGTGCCGCCATTGCTCAAGACGCAAACTGTCCTTGAACACAGGTTTGGTGTCATATACTGGTTGATTAACGGGGTTAAAAGTTCATTCATTCTGACGTGGCGTTCATTTATCTTTCTGTGTTTGCAGTCATTGATCCCTCCAACAGCTGAAAGGCCTTATGACTTCTATAGCATTTTCTGAAATAATAGTACATCTAAATCTAACTCTGGATAATGCTGCCATTGTTGTTGTTTGGAGGATGAACCACAGAGTGAAAATAAGGACCCCGATGAACTTTGAAACACAAATTGGCGTCACAATGATGGTTGGAGGTCCACAACAGAGAATGTTGACTTTCAAATGTTTGAAATTACACCTTCATATAAAACCTATTAAAATCGGACATTGTAAATTCCCTTTACAGTTACACAGGTTTCTGTTTAAAGTCTGCTTGCAAAAATAAAAGTTGTCTAGAGACCTCAGGACCATGTATGGAATGACAAGGCTGTATAAATTGAAGCAGTCTTATTTTCCAGATTCTTATTGTCCCGATTCATAACCCCATGATAATGTCGAAGGCATTTAGCAGGACGGTCAATTTAACTCGTCAGGTTGATGGTCCCCAACCGTGAATAGTTGCATTGACTATACAGAAAGCTACCTATTAAGTGTGGGATTCTCGAAAATAACATCTGTGCAATTGGGTCAATGTCTTTATGAATACATGCCTGACATAGGGAATGTAATTCGTTGCTTTCGCGACATATTAAACTTTAGAAAAGGTTAAAATATCCATCAAACTTCACCACTGTACAATTTAATGATTTCCCATGCAACAGACCTGACCCAGTAAACGTCCATATGGAATCAGTTTCTTCAAACCAAATACGCACAGCTGATCATAATTAGGATTAAAAATGCAGTCCCTCAGCAATCCTAGATTTCAAAGTCGTTTTACTTACTATTTTTTCCAACAGTCGTGTAGTCTGTTGCCTTGTCGGGTTGTTGGATAAGACTGTTTACCTGTGCAAAGTCAAAAAGCAATCAGGAAGTCCTAGCTCTCAACCGAAAATTGCAACCCGAGAGCTCCGCCCATTGATACTGATACACTTAATAGCCTCGATAACCGTTTCATTGACAAGGAAAATCGGACCGGATATGAAATAGCCCCTCTTGAGCTGGCAATTTTAACAGTTTACCATTCGGAAGAACTGCGAGTTAAAGCGGGAGCTTTCTCGGAGCATGTTTTGCGTCCTATGCAAGCTGCCAAGCCACACCTTGAGGGGTCATTGAACTTTATTCGCTAAACTCCCCATCCACACACTGGTTCCAAGCTGTTTGCGCAGTTGTATTCCCTTGGTCCTCAATCATGCGGGTATTGCCCTAGTTGGCCCCGAAAATTCCAGTGATTCCAGGTCCTCTTTTGCCCAGCGTAGCTATCAAAACCACCAATAGGCGACTTGTGAAATAAAATATTATGAATATTTAGCCTCTTCCAAAAGGTTGACACTTTAAAATAAACATTTTCTTAGGGATGAATATAGAATAAATTATGTAAAATCAAGATCAATATTATGTAAACCAAGTTTTAGCATTCAATTGAGTTTTTGAAGGAGGCAATTTTACATTTTTTTATTTATTTATAAAGCCCTGTTTCATTGCAAGTCCCAGCTAGACCAGAGTAATGCAGGCCGGAGGAAACGCTCTGGCTTTACGTCTCAGAATTAGCTATCAACACCCAAGCTGCCCTAAAGAGTTCAACAAGGTAAGGTGGCCATATTAGATTACTAACACCGAAACCTGGATGGGTTCTGGCCAATTCTTCGGTCCTCTGCAGGACCCGTGTTAACCTGCCAGTAGGATTTGAACCTAGATCTCAAAATTCTGCAGTGATTTTACAAGTATGCAATTCAGGCCCCCACTCCCATTTTATGCATTAGCAACCCAAGTCAGTCTTCCAAGGTAGAACCAAATCAAACATTTCCGATCAGGAATTACATCAATAACCAACAAGCAAAAACAAAAAAAAAAATGTCATTAAGTTTACATCTTTCTATTAAAATGTTCCATGATTGTCATAGCAATGTTGGTGTTCTGTAAAAACAGAATTAAATCCACATGATGACAAATAAAATTGTCAAAAAGACAAAATTCTTCTTATACATTTTTAAGAATGAAAACAGTCTACAATTATGTAACCGAATGCCACAGATACCAAGCTTACAGACGTAGGTCAGCAAGACGAGCAGAATGTGTACTCAAACTGATAAGATAAGAGCAGTCTGTTAGGGTATAAAGTCAAATAATCCTTGTAAACGACACAGTCACAGACACAAGTCCAAAAAGGTTGCATTGAAAAATGCCTAGGTGGAACAAATTTTGTCCATGGCTGTCAAAGACTTTGACAGCCATATCATCAACCAGTCCAGCTGCCTAGATTGTGTTAACATACACAGAACCAGCAACCTACCACAGCTAACGTTTCCCAGGCTATACCCGCCCAATGTTATACCTCACCTTGTCCATCAGTGTGTTCTGCCACATCCGGAACACCCCCTGGTAACTCTTCTCTCTGGCTGAGAAGGATGTGAAGAACAGCTGGAGGGTAGAGAGACAGCGGTCACTAGCTTCTATAGCCGGTTTCTTACAGAGGCATTCTGGGATTATTGGCCACTGGTAAAGTGGTGCTGTCGGCCGAAAAATAGATCCCAGAAAATGCACGTGCTAATATCCCCCATGTCATCAATACCACTCGTTTTTAATATTGGAACTGTCCTTGGCAAACTGAGATATGGTTTTAACCTATTCAGGACAGAGGTGCTTTAGTCTGGGGCATTAGAGAATGTGTGGTCATAAATGAGCTAAACCTCCCTGCACCAAAGGATCCCAATAGGTTAAACGGAGTCAATCGTAACAGCTTTCCAGGGATAATAAACTGAAGCCACGTGATCTCTGAGTGGCTGTACCTTCTCTGATTCCGTGCAAATCTGGATGGCGTTGGGGATCAACTTGGCAGTCTTCTCTCTGCACATGGTTTTGATATCCCTCAAAGACACAGCGATCTAAAACCGTAACACAGTGATGACTTCCAGAGAACAGGTGATCCACAATATCAAAGCACCCCCATTCAATATTAACAGCACATCATCAGATAATCTGTCTTTCCATGTACATTTAACATACTTTACAATATTCTTCTTTATTTACCATTCATAGGCGTATTACACTCATATTGTATCAATATTTCTACCATATTGTTAATGTTCTTCATCCTACTCTTTGAAATTGCTACTAGTTCACATCATTATGTGCCGTAGAAATAAAAAGTATACACACCCCTTTTAAAATGCCAGGTGTATGTGATTTTTTTTTTTAAATGGCCAGAATTTAATGAAATCAAAGATTTATGTTTGTTTTTCAATTGAATTGTTCACATTATAGGTCACATTAAAAGCAGAAAAGTTCTGACATGATTAATCTTTGTCTCATTCTTTTACATCACAAAAACCTGGCATTTTAACAGGCGTGTGTAGACTTTTTATGACCACTGTATATTATTGCTAGCCTTGCTGTATCTATAATATTCAATACTTCTACCCTTATTGGTCCTATTCTCCATCCTCCTCTTTAATATTGCTGCTAGTTTAATTTTTTTTATTCTTCTGCTTTACATAATTCATACTATATAGTTGTCGGTGCCATGTCACATGAATTTCAATGTGTAGGACGACGCATTTGACCTAGAAACTTTGAACTTTGAGAAATTAAACCCCCCAAGCAGTAATCTCAGCCTTTATTTTCTGTCTTCTCCCAGTCCCATGTGCGACCTCACCTTTGTTCCCCAAAACACATTGCTGTAGAAACAGAGCCAGTTCTCTGAAAGATACAGGCGTCCCTGTAGCAGGATGTCTCTCTGGAGAGCACAGGAGTAGTCTGGGAAAACACACAGGATATCCAGTGAGACAGGCAAAAACACAGGCAAGTAGTTCAGATGTGCTGGATCACGCAGGGAGGATGTAGACTGCTATACAACAAAATATTTTAAAGAATATTATAATATGCCATAGTTTTTTTTCCTATTGGGTCCTCTAATTTGCTTTCTCAATTTCTCTCTACTGCAACTTACCCAGAATGAGTCTCTCTGATTCAGGCAGTTCCCTGAACAGCTTCTTGAACTCCTCAACCCTGTGTTTGTAGGTGGGGGCGGGCAGAGGCGGGGGGACAGCCAGACACTGGCCCGGAGTGTCCGATAACTGATTGACAGGACGCACAGAGGTAACGTCAGAATAACAATAGGTCACAGAAATTCAAATGACTGTAGTTCAGAGGTTATGCTGGCTGACCGGCGGTCATGTTCGGTTGTTCTTGTTCGAAACCACAAAAAACACAGATTGGTCAAAATTCTCTTGCAATTCAGACATGACTGAAAAGGCCAGGAACTAAACGGTGACACAAGCTAAAAGGTTTTGGTCCAGGAGTTCTGTCACTAACACTTTGTGACCATTGCAAAATGTTCATGTCAGCACCAAACAAGCCTGAATAGTCATGACATTATCGAACAGCCGTCACCACTAGGGGGCAGGACATATGTCTGCAGTGCACCAGCGCCACATGGTTCAGGTGTGTGTATGGTTGTGATGACCAGAGGTCAGCAGGTACTGGACGGCAATGACAAATAAGGAAGAGGTGTCTCACCTCACTTTCGTCAGAGCTGCACCTACTCTCCCCGACAGAGGCAGTCTCATCCGTGAGGTCACTGCCCAGCCCTGACCGGGACACCTGGTCCATTAGACCCAATGTTCCGCTGCACGTGTGGAAGAGGGAGGAATTATATACAGTAAACAGTACTCTGATCAACTCTGGTAGCCATTATGGGATGAGTTTTAGCCAACACATCTTGCTGCACTGAGGGGATCAGTCCTCTGCTCTGAAGGTGTACACGTGGAAAAGTATGAGGATGGAGAATTAGCACTTGCAGTTCAAAATCTTAACCCATTATTCTGATAACAACAGACTTTTCTCAACAACGTTTGGTGTTAAGCCGATACTATAATTATGCAAGGTCTTTAACTGGATTTAAGGGCAGCTGTGGAGAGTGATTAAGCACAAAGGAAGACACAGGCACACCAGAACTGGTAAATCCTGCCCTGCCAGTCTCCCAGGATGAAAATATAACCTGGGTTACGAACATCAAATGAATGTAATCTCAAAACCAGAGACTCTTTTTTGTACTTGATGTTATACTGTGTCAACCTGAAATGCGTCAGTGGGCCATGAGAAACTGTAATGCCTGGAACAGTTCTGCTAACAATGTTCACAAACTTTAATTAAAATACCGTAAGCACCAAGTAGCGAGGGCGCTTTTCGGCCAAATCATTTTAGGTATCATACAGCCATCATACACACATGTATTTATACTTATTAGCGCTATACTGTACAATTTTTTATTATACCGGAGCTCATTCAAATCTCCCGGTTGGCACCAGACCAAACCACTTAACCAAACTGTTTCGCTACTTCAATACTGTTTCGCCTTGATTGTTTTATTGATTACTTATTGTTGCTGCTAGAGTAAGTATTGTTATGGCTGTTTGAAAATAGCATGTATTAAATTGTTTTCGCACATATATCAGTTTGAGGAAACATCTAGGCTACACCAAGTGGGGGGAATAAAGCAATCAATTTATATCCAAATTTGAAAATTATTTTGAATAAGGGGATTTATCTCTAAAGCGATGAACTTGACACCGGTAGAAAGGGTGTCTTTGCTCGTATCAGTGCCAATATGTATTTTGCATACAGCGCATGATCTAATTTCTAATCAAGCAGTGTGGTCAAATTGCTCGTCATACACCACGGCGGTATCGGATCTACTTCAGCGCAGCGAGATAGAAAATGCGTAGTCAACAAGTAAAAAACAATGAAGCACCTTCATCAACCCACCTGGAAATGATCCAGAGATCTTTATCTTCTTCTATTAAGTCCCGGATATCGTAAAGATGCAGATTCTAGTAACCATGTCTTTGGCTCCGGTTGATATGTAAGTGCTCAATCATGAACTAAATCTGTCTCTTACTCCAGCAATGTGTACTGGTAGGTTCCGGAAGAGATGTACGTCGGTGGCCTTTTGTAGGCTCGCCTAAGTGCTGAAAGTCCAGTCACTTGGCAACAGGTGCGACAAGGAGACTACTTCTCATTTGAACTAGTAACTGTCAATAGCGCGGCATGCCATTAAGTATTTGTCACAACTGCCTTGCTTTGCCTACTGCATTCTTTGATGTCTTTCGAACGGGACAAACAATAGCCATCTTCTGTGTTCGGTTCTTCCCTCAAATTATTATTTTTATTATTATTAAATATTTTTTCTCGGCACTGACATCAAATAACAATCGGCAGACATAGGAAGTTCGTTTTTATTGGCCTTAATATTTTTTATTGGCTATATTCTTTTTTATTGTACCTGCCCAGCCCAGTACTGGGCCTCTATCTACCTGCACGAGGAACGGTCAGAAGAACCGGAAACAGTACTGCACGTCTTTTTAAAAGACCATCTCATGACCTAAGAATTGGCCATCAAATATTTGTTACATCGAATTATCACTATGTATAATACAAAACGACTGCAGTCACTAAAACTTGTCAAGCATGTCTCGCTCTAAAAAGGAAGATGATATTGACACAACGTGTGACACAACTGTACCCCTAAGCTTAGCACATTCCTACATATAACTTAAGGGTGGAGATTCCACACAGGGATCAGAAACACGTTGCAAAACGAGTTCAACTGCCAGGACCACAAACATCATCACTCTAACACACAACCATACACATTCACTGATTTACATGACAACTTGTGTGTTCACTACTACTGAGGTTGGTACACTCACTCACTCACACACTCACTCACACACACACTCAC